>PVJH01007426.1:0-93482 GCA_004026705.1 Nesogale talazaci | reverse complement strand
GATTAGACTCCTTCCTTTGTATGTGTGTGTAGACACATGATTTATCTGTAACCTTCCCTTTCTAATCTCTAAAATAAGATAGATAGATAGTAATTCTGACCCCAAGGAATTGTCATTAGTATCCAGTAAAATAAAATATGAAGGTAATCATTGTGGGGTTCAATATGAACAACAGGCATACCTATATTATTTTATAAATATTAATATTACATTGTAAAATTTTATGACATATTTTGTTGTCAAATATTTTATTTCTTTTGTTGATAGACAATCCAGAACTGTTCATGAATCCCTGTTATCCTTTTAGATCTTATGTTACTTGCAGCACTTTTAATTTTATATGACTGTCTTCTGCACCACATTAAATCCATGTTGAAATTGTTAAAAGGATTTTCAAAAGAGGAAGATATGCTTAGTCCCTTGGTCATTGTTAACTGGTGACAATGCAGCGTACTCATTCTCACAACCATATGTGATTTAGATCTGGTAAAGGCTAAGGAGTCTGAAGTTTTAAAAAGAATCTGATGTAAGAAAATGCTGATTTGGATGATGGTGTTTGGAAGATAAACTATGTTTTTAGCTTGTAGTATAAAGGAATTTTATACATAGATTATACTAGGCTTAAATATCCACAAAGTCTGCTTCCAGTTATAAGTAATTATATATTTTAGAAAGGTATGCTCTTTATTTTGTAATGCTACCACTTAGTTATTTATTTCACGGCTAGGATTTAACTCTGTTGGATTTATGAATTGCAAGAAATCCAAACTACTTCTCTGCCCTAAAATAAATTAATTAAATCAAAGACCAGCCCTCAGTAATCATGACCTTTAGCTTATATCTCCTTTAGGGCATATGCTTGCCAGAGTATTTTCAAATTCAGACTTAGTATTTTGAAATGTCAAGAATGATACTCATCGGCTGTCAATTAATGATTTGTCTGTCACACAGAAACATTGGAAAATAAAACAGAGCTTTTAGATTATCTGATAGAGCAAATGTGAGCTAGTTGTTTTAAAAATAGCATTTAAAATTAGAGTTTTATTAAAATGAGGAGTGTCCACAGCAAAAAGGACTTTGCATTTGTTATTCTAACACTATACAATTACCCAGTAATAAAAATATTCCTCCTAGCATGTTTGGCCATTATCTTTAAGCCTTTGAGCAGATCTCAATAATAAAGCTTCCACAGTCACTTTGCTTTTATAAATCCATGCCCTCATCTGAAGATGTATAACAAAGTTTATAATCAGGAAAATCCAGTAAAAATTTGAAAATGAAATATTCATGAAAAAGTGCGAGTTTTAGATTTGTTATAAAACCACATATTGAGTACCCATGGCGGCCTACGAGCAGGTCCAGAAGGGACCCCTTAAGTTGAAAGGCGTCGTGGAGCTCGGCGTCACTAAACAGAAGAAGAAAAAGAAGGACAAAGACAAGACGAAACTTCTGGAAGTGATGGAAACAAACAAGAAGAACGAGGAGGAGAAACGACGCGGCCTGGACCAGCGGAGCCCGGCCCAGGTGGCCTTCGAGAAGATGCAGGAGAAGCGGCAAATGGAAAGAATCCTGAAGAAAGCATCTAAAACCCACAAGCATAGAGTGGAGGATTTCAGCAGGCACCTGGACACACTCACGGAGCACTATGACATCCCCAAAGGCAACTGGACCAAGTAGTCGCTCAGCACCGGGGTTTGGCCTGGCCTCCAGGAGAAGCAGGACCCAGAGTAGGGGTTGGGCCTGGTCCCTTCGGCCTTTCCCAGAAGCATTCTCAAATCTATGTCTGTGCATGTTGTGCTGCAACAGTGTTTATGGGACTGTTCCTTCTTTCTGGACTTTGATTAAAGTAAGACTGTCCTTCCACTCGGTCCTGGTTTCTTGGTGGCCCATAGAAGGTAGCACCATTTTGATGTGGACTTGACAGCTTGGCAAATGTAGCTAGAGGCTCATGTTTCCCTGTGAGTGCCACATAACAATAGTTAGTTCTGAGAGCTGTGTTTAAGCCTCTAAAGACAGCCAGCGCTCTCTGCTAAGATAGAGGGACTACCATTCGCTTGGGGCTTAAGCTGCCCTATCCAGGGCCAGGGGAGCCATTCACAGCTTCAGGCCCACCCACCACCTCCACAGGCCTCCTTTCTGACAGGGCATCTCTCTATCCACCTGGTCCCTTTCTGAGCCCATGACGAGTTTGCAACCCCTGCCCCAATTTCCCCATTCTAGATAATTTCTAATGGATGACCCCAGGGCTCCTGTGCAGGCATTCCTAATGGGGCTTAGTCATCACTGTAATGGAACCCAGAAACCGCCTGACTCACCACTCACCCCGGGTGCCTAGCAGTCCCCAAGTGGTTGAGCAGAGTTATTCTGCCACAGGACCCAGACAAGTGCAGCCAACTAGGAGGCCCCTGTGACTGGTGTGGGGGCGCGGGTCTCGGGGCCTGTGTTTATTAGGTGAGACGCAACCTGCATCCTCTACTTGGGTATGGTAGCAACAGAAGAGATGCAAAGCAAGTGCTGGGCTTGAAGCCTGTATATGTCAACTGCAGAATAAAGTAACCTGATGATTAACTTAAAAAAAAAAACACATGACTTATTTCAATAGATGTACATATATAGTATATGTATTCTATTTTGAACGAGAAGAAAATTATCAAAATAAACATTATTTTAAATGTCCTTTACCTATAATAGAAAATAATAATTCAAAGTACCCAAAATGATGATATTGAATAATGTCTGTCTTCTACCTTTGCGATGCATTTAGGAGTCACTCTAGACATTTATAATGTCGATATAGAACTGGCCGACGGTTATATATTGAACCCCAGTTGAAATGACCAGCCTCTCTGTGGGAGAGAGGTGAGCCTGTGTACTCCAGGAGAGAAATGTAGTCTTGGAAACCCACAGGGGTGGTTTACCCTGTGCAAAGGATCACTGTGAGTTGGCATAGACTCTATGGCAGTGCGTGTTTGTTTGTTTTTGGTTTGCTGACACAATGAGAGCTCATGCCTTATTGTTTTAAGCTAAGAAAGTTTACAATAATGTATCAAACAACAATAACTAATGAAAACAACTGTCAAGGTTGAAAGGCTTGGTAATCTATTCTGTGAATGCATATTTAATTACTCCTAGTTGAACCTCTCCTGGAAGAAAATGAGGCTTTCTGTTCCTATGAAGATTACAGTCCTGGAACACCCCCCCCCCCCGCCCCAATCTCCACCAAAGGTGGATCCTACACTTTTCTATAGGGTCGCTATAAGGGGTGAGTCTGGATTTGGAATAGACCCTCTGTGGCGGTCATGTGCTTATGTTAATTTCATGATTGAGATGTAGGGGTGGAGTCTAGCCTGTTCATCTGGAGAGAGCCATTGAGTAGCCAATGAGGCCTCCCTGTGGGCATGGCTTTCTCCTGAGACTTTTGGGAAATCTCGTGATATTTCCCTCATGGAGATGAGAAGCTATCTCCCTAGTTGTTGGGACTTAGTCTCAGAGACAATGAATCACAGACTGAGGAGCTGGAGAAGTCACACGGCTTTGCCCTGATGGAGCCAGACCTCTGAAGCTGGAGAGGCCATGTGGAGACTCCTGCCAGCGATGAGTTACTTCTGCCAGCGATGAGTTACTAGATGGCATCACTGTGGATGAACCCTGAGCCCTGGAAGTGAGGAACCATGGGGATACCCTGCCAGTACCAGGATTCTGCACCCACTGACCTGTGACTTTGTGATTCAGAAGGAGACATTATAGACTGGTATCAGGCATATGGGCTAATATCAGACTTATGACTTTGAACCGGACTGGATTGGGATGCTTTCTCAATGTTCTATTCCTTTTGCATATTTCCTTATATCCATATGTGTGTCTATGAAATTTGTTCCTCTAGCCTACCCAGACTAACACACCCTCCAAGGGTCAATTATAATGAGCTACACATTGAGTTGCTAACCACAAGGTTAGTGGTTTAAACCCATCAGTTAATTACCCCATGGGGGAAAGATGAGGCTGCCTCAGAAACCTACAGGGGCAGTTCTACTCTGTCCTATGACAATGAGTTTGGTTGATTTAAGCAGATCCTCATTAACCAAATGAACATATAATACTAATACGAAGTATATTTAATATTACATCAAATTTACCTTCTCTTGCCATATACTCATTGCAGTCACCTTGTCAATACTCCAAATGTGAAGCATCAATATATTTCATGGTAGGGCAGTTCTATGGACATTATTTTCTGGAAGGGTTCTTCGTTTGTTTTTTAAGTTTACACAATGCAATTTAATGAGATTATAAATTACTTTTCAGCAGGTATCATAATTTTTTGCTTTCAAATTTTAACAGTTTATCTAGTATAATCTCAATTAAATATATATTTAATTTATATATGTGCATGTGTGTATATATAGACATACATTGAGACAAAGGGAGAGTCTGAGACAGAAAGATATATGTGTATGTGTGTGGCGGTTATATGCTTATGTTAATTATGTTAATTTTATGTTTGAGATGTAGGGGTGGAGTCTAGATAGTCATTGAGTAACCAATGAGGCCTCTGTTTGGGCATGGCTTTCTCCTGAGACTTCTGGGAAATCTCACAATATTTCCTCGTGAAGATGAGAATCTGTCTCCCAGTTGTTGGAGTTAGTCTCAGAAATGATGAATTATGGACAAGACAAGATGGCAGAGTCCGAGCTGCTGCAGGAGCTGGAGGAGAAGCCGCATGGGCTTGCCCTGGGGGAACCAGACCCCTGAAGCTGGAGAAGCCATGAGGGGACCCCTGCTAGTGCTGGGACTCTGCACCCACTGGCCTGTGACTTCATGAGATGGAAGGAGACATTATAGACTAGTGTTGGGCATCTGGACTAATATCGGACTTATGGCTTTGAACTGGACTGGGTTGGGATGTTTTCTCAATGTCCCATTCCTCTTCTTTATAAACCATTCCCTTATATCTATGAATTTGTTCCTCTAGTCTGCCCAGACAAACACAATGTGTGTGTATTTGTAAGCATTTTTTTCATTGAAAGAATAGCATATGAGTGAAGTGTCTACTTCCCAATATTAACAGGAGGAGTTTTTTATCTGGAGGTTACTTGGTCCAAGGGAAAATATGAAAAGAGGCTACTTCTTCCCTATTTTTTCAAGTCGAATAGTTCATTATAATTTACACTTATTGTAAATTATAATTTATTAATTTACATTTTCATTGGAACAAAAAAGATCATAATTTTGGAACGCATATTAATTAAAATAATTTTTATGAAAGGGAAGTTACATACAAATATATCTTGCTTGCTTAAAATATTATGTTAAATGGAAAAAAATTTGAGTTCCTAATTAAGTAAATCTATAAATAAAGAGAGCCTATTCAGTAATCCATTTAATATTATGCCTATGATATTCAGTATAGTATTTAATATAATTACATTCAATATATTATTATATTTAAAAGATTTTTTAATATTTGAACTATGATTATGTTTTTGCTTTCTTTAAAACACACACAACTGCTCTGAATATCTTTAAATTATTTTGGATAAATTGTCAAACCTTCTCTCTCTCCAAAATAGTGAAGAGATATTCACAGAGTATACTTACCTGCCAAATCAATAGATGTTATATAGACAAATTTTAAAATTGTTTTTCAGAGAAACCCTTTGCTTATATGAGGTATTACTATTTACAAGTTTTCAAAATGTTTTAGTTGAGCAGTGAAAAGTGCTTCAAGCAGCTGTTTATAGACTACATAATGGTGGTTGTCTGGGGTAATTATCGGTTTGCTAACCCAAAGGACAGAGGTTGCTTCTTGCCGATTCCTCAGCAGAAAGACAATGCAGTCTGCTTCTACAAAGTTTGACCCTGTGGGCCAGTTTGACTCTGCCTCAAAAGGTTGAAATTAGCTGGAGTCACCTCAATGGCAGTGATTAATATATATTTATTATAATTATAGCATTCATACCTTTAGTCCATCATGATACATGGTGAGTCATGTGTGTCGGGAGTAGACTGTGATCCACAGAGAGTTTAATGATTGTTGTTTTTTGTAAGTAGCTTGCCAGACTGCCCCTTCAACCTCACTATCCAGCAGGCACTTAATTCATCGCCTATTCAGGCACTTAATTGTATGTAAATCTATATACCTTAAATGGCATTTATATGGTCTAGATATTTGTAATATTATTTGAGGCTCACATAATCACGACTTAAGAGTATACCTACTCATTTTAAAAAAACCCCAGAAAACACATAAAACACATACATGAATGTTATTCCTTTATGCCTGAGAAGGTAAACATAGTAGCAAAGAAATAAGTAAAGCCTGAACTAATTATGATCATTTTCTATTATTCTTTTTCTAATATAACAAATCTCAAAACTCTTATGGGCCATTTGAAACACCAGGACTAGAAAGGATTCACATAGCTTTAGCCTGCAATGGAGTCAAGTTTAATATGTGTATATTCTAATTCTGTGAAAATGGCTCATATGTTGCTATTAAATAGAACCTTATACATAATCCCTGCATGAGTTCTTTGATTAAAACAAAAATATATTAGGAACCAATATATCAACAGATGGCTAGGAGCAGTATGCAACCTTCTGGCAGCACAGAAGTAGAAGATAAAACAGGAAATGTGAGAGTTATTTTTCCTGGGATTCTACAGAAATGGATATGCAGCCCTTGACAACTATTTTTGTATTGTGATATTAGAAAATGTAACATTAAATGTGCAATTGAGTACCATCTGTCTAGTTGCATGTCAAAATAATATTCACAAACGTAATATATTAAGTAAAGTGTTAATGAGAGGGTGAAAGTCAAAGGCACAATTCCTACTGAGAATGTTTCCATCCTAGAACAATGCACAGGCGGGATTTTTTTTTTCAATTGACATAAGGTGTTTTTAAATTAGAAATACTCATAATTCCAGGACTTGATGATTGATTACCAAAGCTTCTTTAGCAGGAATCTATTTCAAAAATATGTAATATAGTCAAGAATGATAGTTGTGGTGGAGTAGAGGGTGATTTTAATTATCCTTTTGAAGCCCTTGGCATCTGTGACCAAAACCTGCTGCTCTTGTTCCTTTGTTCTTAAAGAGGGTTATGCATTCTCCATGGGGAGGTGGAGGAAGACTTGTTACTGTGTTAGACTAAACACAGGATGAGAATTACCAGGTGAGGTGCTGAAAGCAGAGCCAAGGGGGTGGGCTGTGGGGATCTGAGTTTACTATGACATCAAGAAGCTACAAATAAAGACAGCCTGTGGTTCTGAAACTTACTCTGCTGTTTCTCTTTTAAGAACAGAATCTTGCTAATGCCGAGTGTGTTTCAAGAACCAGGGTGAGTGTCTGTAAACATATTTTTCTGTTTTATATACATGCATGCATTGGGAGCAGCCCAGAATGGTGCAATCAGCTCTAAGTATAAAGTATTTTCTAAGGTTATTAGTGCTGGATCGGAACTTTTCTCACCATGGCAGAAGATCATTTCTAGGGCATGACCTAGAAATGTCCGGAGAATCAATGCCTAACCAACTGTGCCTCCACAGCTCCTTATAGAGACACTAAAATAGTCTATATTATTTAAAAATGGAAAGAAAAATACAAGAGAAACTTGAATATAAACATTTTGATTAAATAGTTGCTAATATCTTGCAATATTTGTTGGACTTTTCATTTTCCTCTTTATAAACAATATTGAATCTATAAGCATCATGGCACATCAATGAAAACACTTAAATATAAACATAGGCACTTCCATAACTGTAATCATATCATATGTCAGGAAATGAATGTCATTTCTCCCTCATACTGTACACATTTACAATTCTAAGTTTCTGCAGACTTCCAGAATTATATCTTATTGCCCCATTATTAATTGGGGCAAGGGATTAATCAAGATTCACATCTTATAATGAATTTTATGTATTTTTGGTTTCTTTTACTCTGAAACAGTGAACAACTTATTTTAACTATAAAAAAATGCTACTCTAGATAATGTCACACTTAATAGAGATGGAATTAAAGATGTCAGAGATCTCATCTTGCTTGGAACCACTCTCAATGCCCTTGAAATTTCACTCAAGAAATCCAAAGATGTATTGCATTAGACAAATCTACTGCACATGATTTCTTTAAAGTGCTGAGGAATAAGGATGTAATGTTGAGGACCATTCTGTGTTGTGGAATTTTCAATTACCTCATGTGCTCATGGAATGCGGGTATGAAATAGGGATAATGCAAAAAGAATTAGTGGGTTGAATGATGGTGCTGGAGAAGAATAGCGAAAATAGCAAAAGAACTGATGAATAGATCTTAGAAGATGTACAGCCCGGATGCTTCCTGGAAACATGGATGGTGAGACTTCATGTCAAGTACTTGGACCTGGCATCAGGAGAGCCAGTCCCTGTAGAAGGATATCATGATTGAAAAGGTGGAGCAAGACCATTAAAAAGTGGCTGCAACAATAATGAGGATAGTGCAGGGCCAGGAAGTTCTCTTTTCTATATATCGGGATGCTCTGGGTAGGTGCCGACACAGAGCACTTAACAACTGTGAAGAGATTCCTCTTACCCACTATATATGCACTCTGTTGTTCCTTATATCAGAAAGTAACCCTTACTTACTTATAGAGTTGATGTGGTAGAGACTACCAAATATGTCAAAGAACTGGTAGGCATGATTTTAAAGATTATAGAAAAATCATAGAAAATATGAGAGGTAGAAATAATAGAATTAGACACTTTTTTTTTTAATGGTAGCATGCTCACCTCCCTGACAGCCATGATCTCAAAGAAAGAAACCAATGATGGAGAGCTCCAGCGAAGGGCTGAGAGAATTTCTTGCTGACTCAGTTTTATATAAATTTGGGGGCCATGATTACAAGTAACCACACCTCACAGGGAGGAGATGTACAAGAGGTTGTACATTAATGAGGAGGAGGATGTAGGGACACACCTACAATAGGTGTGTGGCCCCAAATGTGACAGAATGGGTGATTCTTAGATTCATGATCGTGGCCTAACCTTGATTGCCCTTGTGTTGGGGACTTGATTTAGCCAGTTTTCAAGGGTAGTGACCCATCGTCCTAACAGCAGGGAGTGAGCCCTATCTTTTGTGGGAGAAAAAAATGGCTCCTGGATGGCTGGAGCCTGTAAGTATACTATCGCTAAGCATCTGACCTCCCACCAAGTGCTGGCAAACAACTTCTAATATTTGGTTAATACTTTGGATGAGATAGAGTTGTGGAAAAATGTCTTATATTCATTCACTACCCATAGAAGAAACTCATCCTGTTCTGTGTTTTCTTTTTTAGTGTCTTAGTTATTCCGTTAATTAAAATCAGATTTTGTCATTATTTTATTTTGCTACTTAAATTATTCCAAGTTAGAGGGAGCCTCTCAAGTTGACCCTTGTGTCCTTTGATGTGTCTATTAATTTGATGCGTATATGTTTTCCAGCATGGAATGTTTGTTTCCCAAGCTCATCTCCCCTTCAGCAGACTTCAGGTCCTTCTTTAAAAGTTTTCTTTTTGTTTTATATGCATAGAGAAAAATACTTAGAAACCAATATCTGAGCTGATCGAGAACGCATTCTCTACTTTAAAGGTCCTTCCATTCTTCCCTTCCCTTTTCATTTTCTCCCTATGCCTAGTGTTTTTTGTTGTTGAAGATTTCAAAAGTAGATAGACTTAAATTCATAAACTAGATTTCCAAAGGTGATTTCATCCACAGTTAGAAGTTCTAGGAGCCCAACTATTACTTTAAGGGACAAATCTCAATCCATAATACTGAATTTTTGAAAAAGAAAATGTGTTCTACAGCCTGGATAAAATGAGTAACAGTTATCTCCTTGTTAGCTATCCTTGAATCATATCCTGCTTTTAGCCACACTGTGTACAGTATCGTGAACAGCTGTCCTGCCTCGCCCTGTCCCCACTCTTGTTTTGTTTGAGCCCATTCTTGCACACATTGTCTTCGTCCATTTCATTGAGATGCTTATTCTTTTTGGTTGACTTTGTGCCAATCATTTTGTCTTTTCCCATGAACAAGTTTCTTCTGGTATGTCGAAAGTACTTTAGATGAAGTCTCCCCTACCTTCGACTCTAAGGAGCTCTCTGATTTGTTTGTTTTGACAGTCTGATATTTCAGTATTTTCACCAGCACCATCAGTTTTTCACAGTAAAGCTTTTTCATTCATCATTCAGCTTCCACATGCATACGAAGTGATTGAAAATACCATGAATTGATTCAGTTGCATGTTAGTTCTGAATGTGACATATTTGGTCTTTAACACTCCTTTAAAAAAGTCTTGATCAGGATATTAGTCCAAAACAAAGGTTATTTGATTTCTTTACTGCTACTTCCATTCTTATATATCAGTGGATAAAGGAGATTCACACACCAGGGTCTAATAAGTTAAATTTACTAGAAGCCTGTGCAGGGACTGCCCCCCACTCCGAGCAAGGAGGGAGAACAACACCAAGTTTCCCCAGGCTGAGATTTTTGCACTCAATGATTGGCCGTCCACCGCTGAGCAAAAGCAAGCAGATTAACAGAAGCCAGAGGTTTGCAGTTAGCCATTCTTACTCTTAACTGCAGAAATAATTAAAAAATGATGCCCTCCTAAGCAAGCATCCCCTTCCACTAGGAAATTCCATACCAGTTAGAACATTAACTTGCTCTATGGCTTCCTTGTGTCCCTGTCCCAATCTTAAACAATGAGTCTAAGCCTGTAGTCAATAATTTTCCATTTCCACACCATGAGCATTGATTTTGGATCCAGGTATAATTAAAACTTTTAAAATTTATTAAAAATATTACTCTTTAATTGATATGATCATGTCTCTTGGTTCATTTGTGAGAATTTTAGTTTTCTCTACATTTAGTTACAATCCATACTAAAGTCTATAGCCTTTGATTTTCATCAGCAAGAGAATCAACTCCTCTTTCCTTTTTGTAAACAAAATGGTGTCATCTGCATATCATAGGTTATTAATGAGCTTACCTCCAATATCGACACTCTATTCTTCATAAGATCCACTGACTCTTTTTGGAATGAGTGAATACCTTATTAAATGGTCATAATTATTATAAGATTATAAAATACAAGGAACCATGTTACTAGATTTTATAAAGCAGATGCATAGTTCACGATGTCTTTATCTTAGGTAGTTTACTTACATATACTAGTTTTATCCTTATAATACCTCAGTAATATTATTCTTTCTGTGAGATTTAAACCAGTCCTCTCTTATTTCATGCCCTGATTCATGAAGTGGGCTGCAGCTCACTTAGCCCTGCTGTTATGTTGTGAGGTAAAAGAGAGGACAGAGGAGTTAGTAGCACATATGTAAATTTTTCTTCAAATATTCTGCCTTTATATGTTTACTAAACAAATGGGTTTTTTTCCCGCCTTGTTTCATTTTGTGCTCTCTAATACCTATCTGACTGCTCAGAACAGAGTTCAGAAATGTCAGTAGCTGTCATTGATGACCACATGAAACTAGAATTTTATCTACATTTGTCATATGTATAAGTACTCGGTAAATTTTATCCAAGGAGTTTTTAATCCTGGTATCATGCTCAGCACAGATAGATTCTAATTTCATTCTCCAAATGTCAGTATCAGTATCAGTTTATGAAATCTTACTTTTCCTTAAATGGGAAAAAAAAACTTTATAAACCTAAATTTTTAAAAGGATCTAATTTTTCTGTCAAATATATGTCACAAGTGTAGATGGATATTTAGGCTAATGGATGAAATTTAAGTTTCATGTCAGTAAATTTTTTTATCTGATATTTGGGAGGCAGGCAAGATCTTAGAAGTATGTAAACCTGCATGGGAGACTTGACTTTGGAAGGTATCAAACTGGCTTTCTAGAATAGGATGACAAGGTGTGGCAAACACTGGGAAGTAATTTTGTATTCCTTGTGATTGTTTAATCTAGTGTAATTACTACTTAAAGCATTGCATATTTTAAATCAATGAGACAAATTGTCTTCTTTTTAACAAACTCTATAAGCTATGAATGTTAAAGAATACATCAACGTTACAAAAACAAAACAAACTAGCAGAAAGATACGCAATAGACCCCTTGTGCTGAGTCATGTCTACTGAACTTGTCTGGTCAAAAATAGCTCAGTTCATGCTGCTCATGAAATGAGTTCTGTCACCCCGCCCTAACACTTCACGATTTGGCAAATAGCAGTTGTCCTCTTCTAAATTTAAGTTGACAAGAAGTAAAAGAAAACCAGAAACTTTGTTATAGAATTTGAACATGAATAAATAAACTTCTGAATTTTCAAAATTTTAATTTTCAAACTTTACTATCAAAGTATTCGAAACACACTCAGGTTAATATTAGATGTAATTATGAGGCTGAAAAATAACATTTCTCTTCCTATTTGTACTGAACTTAGTGAGAATGTTCTTTTCTTTTTCATTCCTGGGGGGTTCTGTTGGGTTCTGTCAGATGGGTTCCAACTCACAGTAACTTTGTGTATAACAAAATGAACCACTGCTCAGTGTGGGCCATCTTCACAATTGTTATATTTGAGCCCTGTCTTTTAAACACTACTTCAATGCACATCCTTGAAAAATCTTCCCCTTTTTTTTTTGTGTCCAATTTCCACTTTATCAATCATGATGACTTTATCCAGTGTCTAGTCTCTTTTGATAAAACTTCCAAGTTACCTTGGACCAGTGGTTCTCAATATTCCCAATGCTGCGACCCTTTACTGCAGTTTGTCACATTGTGGTAACCCCCAAACCCTAAAGTCATTTTCATTGCTACCTCATAACTATAATTTTGCTGCTGTTATGTAATGGGTGACCCCTGTGAAAGGACTATACAACCCCCAAAGGGGTTGCAACCCACAGATTGAGAATGGCTGTCTTAGAAGAAGAGTTGCTATCCTGCTTCAAAGAAACTTTCTAGTTGTACTTCCAACCAAATGTGTTTGTTCTTTTGTCAGTCCATGGTTCTTTGAATATTCTTCATCAACAATAAAAATCAAATGCATCGAGTTTTCTTTGAATTTTCTAATTCATATGCATAAGAAGAATTGAAAATACCATTACCTGTGTCACGTACAACTTAGTCCTCAAAGTGAAATACTATTCTTCAGTACATTAAAGATGTTTTGCGTGGCATATTTGCCCATTGCAATACATTGTTTGATTTCTAGACTGCTGCTTCTGTGATCATTGATTATGAATCCAATCAAGATAACATATTTGATTAGTTCAATTTTTCTCTATCATGATGTATTGGTCTGGTTTTGAGGATTTTTATTTTCTCTACAGAGTTATCATTCACAATGAAGGTTGTAGCTCTTCATTTTCATCAGCAATACTTCAAGTCTTCTGCATATCATAGATTGTTAATAAGATACTGAGTTCTTCTTCATATAGTCCAGGTTCTTGCACATCATACAGCTTGAATAGGATAATGAAAGGCTATATTCTTGACATACATCTCTCTTGCTTTTAAACATGCCATGTTCCCTTCTTCTGTTGAAACAACTGCTCTTTGTTCCTTGTCCAAGTTCTTCATCTGAACCATGAAGTGTTCTGATTCTCATCTTTCTCAAGGCTATCAATAGTTTGTTATTAACCACACAATCAAATGCCGTGGCATAGTCCAAAAACACAAGTACAGATCTTTTTTGTATTTTCTGATTTTAGATAAGAGCCATCTGACAGAAGCAGACTCTCATTTTATGTCCTCTTCTGAGTCTGACTTGAATTTCTGACAGTTCCCATTTGATGTAGTGCTCAGTTATTAAGTGATATTTTCGCAAACATTGATTTGCTTGTGATATTAATGAAATTGTCACATCATTTCTGCACTGTATTAGGTTCTCCTTGGGATGGGTATAAATACTGAACTCCTTCAGTTGGCTGGCCATGTAGCAGTCTCCCACATTCCTTAGCATAAATGTGTCTGTGCTTCCAGTGTTTCCAGTGCTTCATCCACCTGATAAAACATTTCAATGATTATTCTGTCAATTCCTGGAACCTTGTTTTTTGTTAATGCCTTCAGTGCAAGTTAGCATTCTCCCTTCAGTGGGCGAACAACAGCTAACTCTTGATTTGGTGGCAGTGAATCTGGTTTAGTTAACATATTTTAGAAATCACATTATTTTAAAGGTTAAACTTTGACTATTATTATGGGTTAAAGACTTCGCTGTTCACTGCCAGATCTGTGGTTCAAACCACCTGCCATGCTAAAGAGATACAAGTTTGTCTGCTACTGCAAATATGTATAGACTCAAACCCAAACAGTAATTCTACTCTATCCCATTGGGTCACTTTTAGTCACAATCTACTCAATAGAAATGAATTTGGATTATTATGCAATTTTATTGTTTACAAATTTAATGATTTCCTGAGACACATTTTGTCCCATAAAAATATTTCTCATCCTGTCTATGTATCTTATTGAGTACTGTTTTTTAAAATATATATATGTAATATATATAATATTTAAAGTAGACTGGCTTTATTTGTATGCTTCTTATATAAATTCAAATATATATATTTGTCTTACAGCATCTGAAAAGGTTTACAACTTAGATATTGCAGTGGATTTCTTATGCAATTAGTGTACATGCCTCAGAGTTGAAATATGAAAAATAAGAACAGTTTTTGGAGTTGCATCTTTGGTTTTCATGTGTGAGAATACACTGTTTGCCAAATGTTAATGTTGGTTTTAAAGGTACTTTTCATATATTAAAAAGTACATAGTGTACTTTTCACACTGTAAAACCTTAAGGGGAGGGTCAGCCATTCATGCCGACAAGGAGTGATGCGTCCCTTAGGGGAGGAGACTGCCCAGAATGGACCACGCAGGGCATGGTGTCCAGACTTCTAACATCATGCCTCCCTTGAGGATTTTCCAGGTGATTTTGAGTCAGTAGATCCTTGCTTTGTGAGATAACTTTAGTAAGTAACTTTCCCTGAAGAAAAGATGTAATTTCCCTCTAAACATGCATCTGGGGATAGAATTAAGAACATCAACTTCACTTTTGGCAGGTCATTTTTTTACAAAAGGAAATAAATGGGTGCTAATTTGTCCTAAAATGAAGCAGTCAGATGGCAGATGAAGAAAATGCCTACTGCATTATCCATGACTCTTTTGAAAGCACACTGTATAATCTTTCATATGATATGAAAGACATTTCCAAGAATGTGGTTTCCTTGTTCTAGTTTAAGGTCACAGAGGCCCAGCTGTATCAAGTATTTCCATTTGTGGTTCCTAACAGATGAGCCCTATGCTTAGGAATTGCTCTGTCATTTTAAAATTGGAATAAATGAGAGGGAGGTAGAACACATGGAACACTCATAAATAGACCAGTGGATGCACAGTGGTACAGATGGGAACTGGAAGCACAGGGATCATCATGGACAGATGATCCTTTCAGGACCGGTGGTCAGAGTTATGATACCAGGAGAGTGGAGGGAAGGTGGGGTAGAACGGGGGAACTGATTGCAAGAATCTTCATATGACCTCCTCCCTGGAGTATAAACAATAGGGAAGTAGGTGAAGGGAAACGTCAGACAGTGTACGATATGACAGAATAATAATTTATAAATATCGAGGTTTTATGAGGGAGGAGGGAGGGAATTAAGAGGAGCTAATACCAAGGACTTAAGTAGAAAGCAATTGTTTTGAGAATGATGACGGCAACAAATGTACAAATGTGTTTTGCATACAGTGGATGTATGTAGGGATTGTGATAAGAGTTGTAGGAGCCCACAGTAAAATGATTTTAAAAATAAATAAATAATCAGCAATAGGATGATAACAACAAAAATATTTTTCTTTCAGCTATTGTGAATAGTTTTAAGAAGGGGTAAGCACAGTGCCCTCTAAAGACTTGCTTTTCAGCGCAATTTGCAAATTTATACAAATTATTTGGAACAGAGTGGTCTGAATTCTAACTCATTTACACACGACAGCTATGTGTGCTTCACGTAGTACTGATTCCTTCTATGTGCAATAATGAGCACATGATACCCAGCTGTTTACAAGCCTAGAATACAAGGCATTTCTTCAGTGTAAATATACTGGAGAGCCATTTTCTTTGCCCAATTTCTTGCTTTCCATTAAAACTAATGCTATTTTCAATGTTAACCAAAATTAGTAATATCTTTCAGAATAATTGTTTTCATACTTTAGTCTATTTTATAAAAATACTAGGTGATGTTTGGCTGAGCCCCAGTGGTGTAAGTGGTTGAGTGTGGCACTGCGGCCTGTGGGCTTGGCGGTTCAAATCCAGTGGCGGCTCTCAAGAGCAGTGCTGGGTAGCTCCCACGACCACCAGAGGGCAGTGATGCCAAAACAAAACAAAACAAAACAAAATACTAGGTGATATTAATGTCACAGGAAACTATTCAGAAGTCAGTATTTTTGTTTGTTCCCATTTAGAGGAAACAATAATGCCCTATTCAGAGTTGTTTCCTTGGTTTTATTTACTTGAGTGAGGTAATTTTGTTAAATGTTTTAAAAATTAGGTCCCTATTAAATTGTCACATACCTTGGCAATTACAACACAGATTAATTTATATAGATTTGATTTAATAATTCGAACAATCTATTTATTTTACAATTAGTTATTAAGTACACTTTATTCTGTTAGTGAAATAATGTACATATTCAAATTCCTGGCTCCTTGGGTCTATTCTATACTCTAAGCATAAAGCTGTAATGTTCTGCTTAACCCTTTGAAAAATCTCAGTTTGTTCTATGCCTGCAAATCCCACCTTTATTGTTTATATAAATAAAAACATCTACATCACCAGATTTTCTTTATTATTTATGAAATAAAAATACCTGTCAATATGCAGTTTGTTGTTTTCTTTGTGCCACCACAAAAAAGGTACTATATAAAATGTATGCAACTCAAGGTAGCTACATAAACAATGAGGCAGAAACACATAATAGCATAGTTGTTATTAGGTACCATTACGTTGGATGCAATTTATACCAAACTCCTGTGCAGCAGAACAAATCACAGTCTAAATCTACTTCAGCCTCACAATTGTTCTTATCATTTGGCCCATTGTTGCCAACACCATGTCCATCCTTCTCGACAAAGAGCTTCCTCATTTTTTATTGCTCATCTACTTTACCAAGCAGAGTGTCCTTCTCCAGGGACTGGTCTCTTCTGCGGAAATGTCCAGAGTAGATAAAGATGAACTCTTGCCATCCATTCCTCTAAGTAGCATGCTGCCTGTACGTTTTCCAAAACAGATGTTTGGTTTCTGGCAGTCCATGATCCTTTCAGTATCCTTCCAAGCACCATGATTCAAACACATTGATTCTTCTCCAGTCTCCCTTAGTCAGTGTTCAACTTCCATGTGCCTATTTAGTGACTGAGAATACCCTGGCTTGCACTCAGCCTATGTTAGTCTTCAAAGTAACATCCTTGCTTTTCAACACTTTTGGTGTGGTTGAGCAGCACATGTAACCAGTGCATTCTGTCCTTTGTTCTATGAGCATTCTTTGTGGATCCTTCAAACTTCTCTTCATTTATTATGTGGCTACCTACTGATCCGGCTGTCAGGATATTTGTTTTCCTTACACTGAATTGCAATCCTCGATCTATCTGAGCTACTGCTGCTAGTCTTCCTCACTTTTGGCAAGCAATATTGTATCATCTTGTATATTACACTGTGGCTGTCATGGACTTAATGTCAATTTCATGATTGGAAGTCTAGGGGTGGAGTCCAGTCTGTCAATCTTGAGATAGCTGGGGGGACCTCTGGGGCCATGGCTTTCTCTGAGAATTCTGGGAAGTCTCGAGATATTTCCCTTGTGGAGATGAGAGACCATCACCCTAGTTGTTGGGAGATGCTTGACTGACAAGGCAAGATGGCAGCATCCGAGAAACCGGAGGAAATGTCGGAGAAGTCACACGGCCTTACCCTGATGGAGCCAGACCTCGGAAGCCGGAGAAGCCACAGAGAGACCCCTGCCAGTGCTGAGAAGATTTTGCTGCTTCTACTGCCACCAGACACATAAGACTCTGCACCCACTGACCTAGCACTTCGTTAGTTGGAAGGGCACTTTATGGACTGGACTGGGTTGGGATGCTTTCTCAATATTCCATTTCTCTTGTATATAAACCTTTCTCTTATATCCAAATGCGTGTCTATGAATTTGTTTCTCTAGTCTACCTGGACTAACCATATACCTTGTTAGTAATTCTTTCACCAGTCCTGATGATGCTTTCACCTGCACGTAGTCCAACTTCTCTGATGGCTTGCTCAGCATACAGATTGAATAAGTGTAGTGAGAGGATACAACCCTGTCAGACACCTTTCCTAATTGTAGACTATGAAGTGCTGTTATAATCCACGTTGTCCAATGCCTTCACATCACTAAAATATAAGTAAATGTCATGGTAGTCTCCAATTTCAACCGAAATTCATCAGCTATCAGTGATACCCCTAGTTCATGTCCTCTTCTGAATCCAGTCTGAACCTCTGACGGCTCCCTCAGTGTGCTGTTGCCCCTTTGCTGGATGATATTCAGCGAAATACTATAGTTGGTTATAGTGATTTTAGCACACAGGCCATGCATATATACAAAAAAGCTTCTTAAAATTTGTAGTTGCATGGAATTAAAAGAGAATGACATTTTTCCTTGGATTTTTGAAAGCTCTTCATAAAACGTGTTTTTACCTTTTGGAAGGGGACTTTCTCAAAAGTACTGTTAAAATTGTTTTCTAGGAAAGGAGTACTAGATAATTAGAATTATTTTATTAACCCTTGATTCGATATTAAAAACAAAACTATAAATAAACATGGCACAATAGTTGATGATAGGCAATAATTGACTACAAAGGAGGCAAGAAAGTATCATCACAGGTAAAAGAATCTCATGTATCATAATTAAATACGTGCACATACAGTATTTTAATGAATTCCAAAATCTAGAAAGCATTTGTAGCATAGAATAAATTGGAAACAAGTAAATAAACTTGTTTAGGTAGACAAAACAATTGAATTGGAACATTGTATGAAAAGCATAAGTAGAAAGACGTTAGTGTATAATGCACATAATTATGGCATTGGAACATATAAGAAAACAGAGAGACTGCAGGCATTTTAATTAAGAGAACACTCTGATTTCAGTCTTGGTTCTGTTCAAGGACATCAACAAACATAGGAATGGTCCAGAGGAATAACAGTGAAGGAGGCAAAAAGGGAATGTCTTGTAATTCTCCTGTTTATTAGTCTGGGCAGACTAGAAGAACAAATTTCATAGACACACATATGGCTATAAGGAAAAGGTTTATATACAAAAGAAATGGAACACTGAGAAAGCATCCCATCCCAGTCCAGTTCAAAGTCATAAGTCCGATATTAACCCATTTGCCCGATACTAGTCTATAATGTGTCCTTCCAACTCACAAAGTCAAAGGTCAGTGGGTGCAGAATCCCAGCGCTGGCAGAAGCTCCTTTGCCATGGCTCCTCGCTTCCAGGGCTCATGGTTCATCAACAGCATCCAATGGTGGCAGAAGCAACCCATCACTGGCTGGGATCTCCATGGCCTCTCCAGCTTCAGAGGTCTGGCTCCATCAGGGCAAAGCCATGTGACTTCTCCTCCGGCTCCCCAGACGCTGCCATCTTGTCTTGTCCATGATTCATCGTCTCTGAGACTAACGCCCAACAACCAGGGAGATAGCTTCTCAACTCCATGAAGGAAATATGAAATTTTCCACATGTATCAGGAGAAAGCCATGCCCACACAGAGGCCTCATTGGCTACTCAATGGCTATCTCCAGATTAACAGGCTAGACTCCACCCCTACATTTCAATCATAAAATTAACATAAGCACATGACTGCCACATCTTGATTGTCAATGACTTCACCAACCATCTTAGTTCAGGCCCCTCAAATGTTTTTTAGTTTTGTTTTTCTTTTATAAACAAAGTAAATTCCCTAACTGCAATTATCTAGAATTTCCTTTTTCTGTTTATTCCACCTGCCTCTTGTCCCCATCCTTAATTGTCAATTGAGGAAATTTTTCTTTTTCAGGCCATTTTACTCTATGGCCATCAAATATTTACATTGTTCTACCTCTAATGTCATACGTAATCCTTCATGAAAAATATATGTGTACACAATGATACAGTATGTGTTGAGATTTTGTATCCCCTTTGTTATTTATCTTTTGTATTAAATAAACCCTTTCCAATATGTCTTTCACAACTCTCTTTCCTTTTTGAATTCTGAAATTTATGCATTTAAAAGCTGGACAATGAATAAAAAATAAATGTATTGAGGCATTGAATTATGGTATTGGTGAACAATGCTGAAGGTACCATGAACTATCAGAGGAACAAATAAATAGTTCTTGAAAGGAATATAGCCAGAAGAGTTCTTAGAAAGGGAGATGGTAAGAATTCAGGTGTATATTTTGGAAATGTTATCAAGAGTATCCGGTCCTCTTGACAGAATTAGTCATTCTTGGGAGTGTAGATGGTCAATGAAAAAGGGGAAGACCCTAAATGAAGTCTGTAAAAGTGGCTGTTGTGGGTCCAAACATAACAATTGTAAGGATAATGCAGAAATAGGAAGTGTTTTGTTCTGTAGTGCACCTTATATTCTTTGTTAAGGAAATGTGTAATCATTTGGGAAGGACACAGAAAAGTAGTTCTCCTTGACTAATTCTGTGAAAAAAAGTCTACTGACATTGTGTCTAAGCCAGGTTGACTAGAGAAGAAAATGCAGAGACACTCATATAGATGTAAGAGCAATTACATATTTATATCAAAAAGCAATTGTATATTAAGAAAACATCCCAGTTCAGTCAAGATCAAGTCCTTAAGTCTGATATTAGCCCATACATCTGATACTATTACATAAATTCCTCTTTAAACTCACACAGCACGTATAATGATACCAAATACAGTAAGATCACACGGCAGTCAGTGGAAAGTCTTGTGTATCCAGTGGTGATGAAAACATCTCATTGCTGGTTTGGGTCTCCACATGGCTATTCCAGCTAAGTCTCGCCTCCACGGGAAGATGATCAGAGACAGAGTGTGGCCTACTTCCAGGGAGAAAGAGAGGAAGTTCCCAGAAACCTCATGAAACCACGTCCATAATGAGGTGTCATCAGGCTGTGAACTGAATAACAGGCTGGACTCCACCTCTAGACCTATTGAACTTGACATGAAATTATGTACCTATCACAACCATATTTGAAATTTCTCAAGAAAATGGTTATTTTAGTGTCTATATACTTTCTTACAAAATGGCTAATAAGCTTGAAATATTGTTCAGTGAACCTTATTCAGTTATTTATTTTCTTTTCGACTACATATTTTCAATGTAAAAATAATTTGTAATTATCTTTATAAAACATTTTTTGGCAATGGAAAGACAGTCTAATTTTTTTTGAATTAAAAAGTTTATATTAGTCTAATTTTTTACTTAAATTTTACTGTTTCTTCAAATATGTTAATGAAATAGACCTTTAGTTTTCAGGAGAGCATACATAATTTATTTTTCTTTGTATATTTACAATTTGGTATTTCTAGATTTAGTTAAATATTTTTGTATTGATTTTTTCAGTATTTCTCTTAAGGTTTCCCAAGTTATATGAATATTTTTCTGCAATACTAACAATAGTAACAAGGATTTATCATGAAGCTAGGTCTGTAAAACTCAAGCTTATCCTTTCCAAGAGATAACAAATCTTTAAATAAAAGGCTTGTTAATATTAAACTTATTAAATGATTTTTATCTTTGATGGTATCTCAGTTTTTGCTTACCAGCAGAATTGTGAACATACAAGATTTGTTAAAGTTCGAAAAAGTCCAATGAGAATTTTATTTGTTATATGTTGATAAAAAGAACATAGAAACTTAAATAAATAGAAAGGGCAACATACTAGCCAGAACGCCACTCTTTAAATATGTAGATATTTATTGGAAGAATGGTGAGGTTTGAATCAAACTTAGCAAATAAAATCAAATAAACCTAGTGAACTAAACCCATGGAGGAAAATAAATCAACAGCACAAGACTTTGATAATTCTTTCCTTTTAAGACTAGCACCAACATTCTTGATGAGGCTAGTCACTGACCTTCAACGTCTGGCACTTGATACTGGATATTACTATTTCTGCTCTGGTAGAATGAAATGTCTGCACATTTGCTTTTTTATCACTTCCCTCATATGATAGGATTAAAATGGAGGCCAGTAACTGACTGGATATAAGGATCCTCTAGGTGTTTGTTGCTGCTGCTGTTAGGGCCTTTTGAATGGGCTCTAACCCACAGCAACTCCCTGCACAGCAGAATGACACAGCCCGCTCCGGCACTGCCCTCACGACGGTTCCCATGTTTGAGTCCACTGCTGCAGTCACTGAGTGAATCCATCTCACTGAGGGCTGTCCTCTTTTTCACTTCCCTTCCACTCTACCAGGCCTGATGTCCCTCTCTAGGGATTGATCCCTCCTGATAGCCTGTCCAAAGTATATGAGAAGGGCAATCATCTGTCTTTTTGTGATAAAAGAAAATTATTTTCTTTGGCAAAGTCCCATTTTTCTATCCCATCACTGCATCCTGCCTGGAGTTAACTACTTAGTGCAGTCGAGGTGACCTAACCTGTGTTGAGTCAATGAAATAGTCCTAGAGGACTTAGGAAACAGAGGGAAAAAGGCAAACGTTGCACACGTCCACACAGAATTCAGAGCAGTTTAGATCTCCTTCTTGTCCAGGTATCTTAAAAATGCAGATAAAACTGAAATTCTGAAGCATAAAAAAGCCCCAAAACATAAAAGAACCAAGATTAAAGATGTAAATCTAAAAGGAGCGAGTCTATGGCATTTAAATACTGTTTGCCTTTTGGTGAAGATGCCTGGTGACACAGTGGGTTAAGTGGTGTGTTGCTAACCAAAATGTTAGTAGTTCAGCCCTCCCAGCTAGTTCAAGGATGAATAATGGGCCAGTCTGCTTCTGTCAGGTGTACAGACTTGGAAATCACATGGAACAAGTTCTGTCTTCTTGTTGTTGTTATGGGCCATCACATTCGTTCTCACTCAGAGTGACCTTTCGCACAAGATGGATAAATAAAACCATCGATTGGCCACTGATTTCAATTATGCACAGCTTCCTGGAGAACATTTTCTTAACCCTGTAAGACTTTGTCTCTTATCTAGCTTCATAATTGTGTCTTTAAAAGTTCACTCCCTCATTCTATCCAGCAAATTGCTTCAGGATGATGGGAAACAAGATAAGACTAGTAGATTTCATAAGCATGGGCTTATTGCTGGGAAATGAATACCTTAATCAAATAAATGTGGTGCTATGCAGAATGCCATAAAATAAATTTATTATAATACTATTTTTGCATTCTACGAAAATTTTTGTTGCTCCATATAGACCAAATTTTTAATCAAATTTTAGTGGATAGGACATGCTATAAATCCATGAATAGTAACTTTGGCAGCTGCATTGCATGCAGGGAAGACAAATCCATGCCCAGCGTAATGACTATTCTAGTAAGAACAAAAGCTACACTGTCCATGATGGAAGTGGTTCTATGTAGTCAACCTGGTTGCTGATTGATCTGCTATGGAATTGTTCCAAATTTTAATCTCAATGTTCCCCTCTACTGCTAGTAGTTTGGTCACCCAGCAATGGAAGTAGCCAAGTAGGCTTAGGAGAGGAGAAGGCCATATTCCTAAGCCCACAAACAATCTCTACCCTTACTACTATGGTAAAGTGACCAGATGTCCCGCTTTTTAACAATTTAACAACCTCACACAGTGTTTTAAAATTAAAATAAATCATGCAAGAATTGTCTTTTCACCAGTCAACTTAACTCATCATTAGGAAAACCCCATGAAGCCTTAGGTGTGACAAGAATGGAGACCTTAGATATTTGGACCATTAGTTCATGTAGCTGACCTATCCTTCCACACCGTGCCCAAGTCTGAACTCAAGTAGACCTTTTGTATTTAGTGATACAGTGCTTTGGTGTCTGTCCAAATGTATGACTCTGAGTGTGATCGGAAATCCAGCCCATATTGTCATGGTGGTACATGGTGAGGTGCTCTGTCTCCACTAAGGACCAGTAATACGTCATTATGTTACATTACATTGTTATTACATTGAAAAACATTAGTTTTTCAAGAGGAAAGTAGTTGTCTATATTTGTTGCCAGATGCTCCCAAATGCTAAAGCTTAAAAAGGGCCTGACAAACTGCATCTCTACTTACCATTGACGTTTCAAGAAGCATCAAGTCAGCAAGATCATATGTCCCAAGGGGCAGCACAGCTTGTATGCCGCCTGAACCTGTTGCAGAACCTTCTCTTATTCTGGGCTTGCTCAATGCTAGCAGCTTTTTGATTCACTAGATTAATAGACCAGATATGTTGTGTCCAAAATCCAAAGAGACCCACCAGGTTTTGTGCCTCCTATCTCGTTGTGAGAGGTGCCACATGAAATAACACCCTTCACTTTAGTAAGAATATCTCAACATGCCCACACCATTGGGCTCCTAGAAACTTCACTGATATGGTAGGTGCCCGTAATTTTGCCCAGTTCATGTCTTATCCTCTAGAATGCAGGTGTTTTATGAATACATTTAGTGGCATTGATGCTTTCCGCTTACAATATTCAATCAGCATAATATCATCAATGCAATGCAGCCATGTGTCATTTTTTGGAAGGGAAAATGGTCACATTCTCTGTGGACTAAAGCACTGCACAGGGTTGGAGACTTGATGTACTTCTCAGGGAGAAATATGGCCGTATATATCTGTCTTTTCTAGCTGAATACAATCTGCTTCTAGAGGTCCGAAACACCAGCTGAGAAAAAGGTATTGGGAATGATTGAGAAAAAGCCAGATCAACCACTGTATGCCAAGTGGAGGGGACTGTTTTAATTTACTCAAGCAACAAAAACATATCTGAAACAACAACTATAACTGGAGCTATCACTTAGTGAAGATTAAAATAATCTACTACCAGTCTCCAAGTTACAAGTAGGTGGGAATCTGGTGGGAATCTCCACCCTGACTTCCTTCAAATCCTCAGATTCTGATCAGGATCATAGATGGGTCCTCGTAGAGAGGGACAGACATGTGGAGCAAAGCTTCAATGCAGACACAACAAAGCAAAAAGTTACTGGACTGAATAGGGTAGACTCTTCAAGACTGTGACTCCGATAGGAAACTCAAGTGATGCAGTGGGCTCAGCGTCATTCAGTTAACGGAAAGGTATGTGTTTGGAATCCCCCAGCTTATCCTTAGGAGAGAGCGAAAATAATCTGTTTCATAATGATTCCATCTTCGAAACAGTTCTACTATGTCTTATGGGTTTCTCTGGGTCACAGTTAACTGGATGGCTGAATAAGAAAAACTCATTGTGGTGAGTCATTTAACATTTAACCCACTTTACCACTGTGCTCTTTAAATGGCAAAGTGGTATCCCAGTTTTCATTAGTTCTGCTACCTTCCCATTGTAAGATGTCAACAACTGGGCATATAGTTTCACCTTCAAATATTTCACAAATCTTTACAGACAGTGTCAGGATGCCATTTTAAGAAGCCTTTCAATTATGGTTACCTTTCTCTGCTTTCCTGGTTTCTGTAACTGTCTTTGCCCATATGATGCGCATTAGTGTTCAAAGCTGTGAGGGTCCTTGGAATGGACAGTGCCTCCTGGATCACCAATATACTAACCCCATGCGGTGGGCCATGGAAAATGTACAGAGGTGATCTGTTGGGGGTGTCATTCATAGTGATTTGTTTGTAGTTTGTGTAACATTTTTTCCTACATGAGATTATATTAAATTATCATTTAAAGTTATTTGCATCTATAAATAAGTACAGATCATAGCAATAACTATTCATTAAGGCTCAACACTTTCTACATACAAATTCAAGGTTAAAGCTACACAACTTGAAATATACCAAGATAACTTGGAATGTTATAATTTTCTGTATTTGAAGTACACTAGGTATAAGAAATTAAGTATATTTTTATTTCATCTTTAGAAAAGTTAAGCATTATATAAGCACATCATATTATATAAACACATCAAAAACAATGTACAAAACGCCCAGTGAATCATATGTACCTCCCTTGAATAGCAATTGGTATGCTCAAGAGAGTTATTATTTATTCATGCTTCCTGCCAACAGTCTTTTACCATTGTTTTGGTGTTTTCCTTTAAATATTATTGCTATTAAAACTATATAGAGTACAATGTACACCAATTCAATAGTTTCCATGTGTCCATAAATCATTTAACATAAACCTGGTACAACATGATCTCTTACAGAATAAATTGGATATAAATGAATATCTTTAGAGTAATAAGATAATGACTTAAAAACATTTTAAGTATAGCTATTCCTGTAATCGTGAGTCCTAGTAGCCTATTGGTTAAAGATCATCTAATCATCTGCACATGCAGAGCTGGGAGTCACTTGTGGATCTAGGCGGAAAACTACCTGGCCAATTGCTCCCATAAAACTTACAATTTAGGGAACATGATGGGGCAGCTCTCTGTCACTTAAGGTCAGTTATGAGTTGAATTTATTTAACAGAGCACAACAGCAACATCCCTACTGTAATAGCATACAATGGCTCCGAGGTCTCAACTTGACATCTTGTGGCTCCAATGTCCAAAGTTCTTTAGCTAAATTCATGTATTTTCCCTTAAGCTATCAGTGAAATAACATCTATAGTTTTTTTTCTCATAATTTTACAGTGTGAATCTGTACAGTATGGGTTTTCTATATAAAATGTTATGTATTTTTATAAGATATTACAAAGCATCAGTGACATATGCAGCATATTTTACATTACAATGCTGGTCTTTAGAAATTTAGATAAGATAGGTTATTTCAGATATTTAAGTAAATATAATTTACTATTCCAAAAGTACATTTATTTTATTATTTGTCAAAAAATTGAAATAAAGTGATATTATACTACATACTAGCAATTTAATAATATAAATTATAAACACATTAGTGTATAATGACCCAACCAATGACTTCTTTTAATTGTTTCATATGCATGTGGAAGTAGAGTAATGTAAAAGAATTGATGAAGAACTTCTGTGTTTGAATTAGTCATTGGAAAAGAATATTAGATAGACCATAGGCTTTCTTGAGAACAAGAAAATTTGGAAGTGGTATAGCTTGAATGCTTCTTAGGAGCAAGATTGTTCAAACATTAACTAACGTTCTTTGGACCTGCTATCAGGAGGGGCCAATCTCTGGAGAAGGACATCATATTTTGTTAGCGGTTCAGTGAAAGAGTAAGACTTTTCATGAGATGAGTGTATGAAGTGTTTGCAACGATGGTCTGAGCATAGCACTGGTTATAAACATATGGCATGGCCAGTCAGCACTTAAGGAGACCTGACGCTGAAGTGGTTATGTGTTGGACTGTTAAGAAAAAGGTCAGCAATTTGAGAAAACCTGCATCTCTGCAGAGAAAGACAGAGATTTCTACTCCCCATAAAGAATTACACGGTCTCAGAAAATCACCGAGGCAGTTCTACCCTGTCTTATAGGATTGCTGTGAGTTGCTATCAACTCAATGGCAGTGAGAGTCAGGGCTTCTGTTATACTGAGGCCTACTATGAGTTGAAACAGACACTTGGGCATCAGGCAACAACACTTAGGTTATTATAGTAAATGTATTACTTCCCTGCATGAATTGCCTCCATGTTTTTACAAAAAAACATGGCACAGTGGTGCCTAGATCTTGAAGATTAGTCTACCAACAAATTCTTATTATTTTTTGAAAATTTAATTCTTATCAAATGTTTTTTCTTATGTGAATCCTATCTGAGATCCACTTCACTATTAATCTGTGAGTCTTTCTTACTAGCTAATTACTCCATCCAGCTCTAGTACAGTAATCATTGGATTGTTGGTAAACTTTTTCACTTGCTTATTTACGAATTTGATTGTGAATTTTGAAGCAGTAGCAATTGTATTCATTCTTTGTTTATTATAAAATTCTACCCAAGTGATTCATCAACTTGTAACTAGAGAAAGTAAAATCTTAGACATTTTTTGTAGCAGTAATCTCATGAACTTTTCTCAGTAAAAACGAACAGAAAAATCCCAAACATTCTTTGTTTTGGAATATGCCTCAATGAACAGTTGCTAAGATAAAGACCTCTGGAATGGCTGGGGTAAACTGAAAATGATAGCTGTGGACAGCATGCTTTACAGAAATGAATTAGAGAGAACTATAAATGTGGAGAAATGAAATCAGAGATTCTAGCAGGAAAACAATCGTTTAAATAGCTACAAATGTCTACTGATGTGAGAAGGGGTGGCTACAGAACATTTTAAAGTAAAGATAACTCAAACTTTTATTATTTGTTCTAATAACTATTCAATTGTTTTTGTAAGTTAATGTTTTGAGAATTTATATGGTGGTCCAGAGCAGGGGTGCTCACATTTTTTCAGCATGCAAGCTACTTATGAAATGACCAAGTCAAAATGATCTATCAGCTACAAAAATGTAAAACACATTTATTCTATTTATTACATTCATAAATGAATTCAGAATTCTTTATATGTATAATGTATGCATATGTACCTTGCATAACCGCATGAATCCATATTGCATAACATAGCACAATTAACTGTGTACTTTTGTCATTACCTGAGTTTCCTCTGATGGCTTGCACTGAATGGATTGAGCCAGGAATGCATAGTCTGAACAGTAGCTGTTGACAGCCAGCCTGAAGCACACTTTCAAATGATTATCAGTCATGGTTGATGGGAGTTGTAATTGACTGGATGAAAGAAGTTTGATTTTTCATCAAAACTTAAATCTAAATGGAAGCAGTTTGTCATATTTTTCTCCCATGAAGCAGGCAGTGGGTTAGAATTGCTAACACTTGGTTAGCAACCAAGCCTTTTAACCACTGTACCACCCTGGTTCCTTTGGGCATGATCAACTATCTTAAAAGTTGATTTTGCTTTAGACTGCATTTTCTGTCTACCACCGAATTCAAAGTCATTTTGACTTATGAATTGTAGTATATTTTCATGAATGCATATATGTCTCAATGTCTTAAAAGAACAGGAAGTATTATGAAGATAGAAGTACACATACAGCAATATATATATACATATATAGTTCTAAATGAAATAATAATACATGTTCCAGTGCTTTTTCCCAGAAGGCGTGTACCTCTAAAGGATGCATTTTGCTGGAGACAGATGGAAGAGTATGATTCACTAGTTGCTTGGAGGCAAGATATGACTCAAAAAACATTAATTTTTAGTGTTATTTTCTCCTTTGGAAGACTAAGCTTCAATATAGTTTGTTGGAAAAGCTTACAAATTCTTGCTTGAGAAAAATACAAATATTTTCCTTGCAAATAGACTGTCACAGCTCCGTGATATACACAATAGTTGCTATACCTGAAACCATAATACTGACCACAAGTAGGTATGAACAATACTTTAAAATAAGGTAGAATGAAGTCCATTCATCAGCGTTATGGTGTTGGATTCTGATGAAATTTTTCAACTGTCACTTCATATATCAAATTTAGGCAATCAGTCAAATTTTAAAATGTTACTTTGGTAGTATCATTAAAATCGACTCTTGAAACATATATATGTATATATATGTTACATACTGACATTAATAAATCTATTTTCTCTACTTTAACTTTGGAAAAATTAAAAGTTAGAATCTGTGTATGAAAATAAAGACATTTGGACAGATATGCTTCTTAATGTCCAATTTTGAACCAATAATTAAAGCAGATAAAGCCTTACTCTGTTTTCATTTAAAATGTTTTTGAAAAGCTAAGACAAATTGTTTCTTTAATATCCCAAACTATTCCCCAACACCCCTTACAGTTTTTCAATCCATCCCCTCTCCCCAGCATGGTTCTCATAGTTGTCCTGAGTGATTAGCCTTAGCAGACTGATCCCACAGAAGGAAAGACTGCTGGGTTTGGTGTCATTCTCGTCCTCATTCCTCTGTGTCCATTGTTGCAGTAATTGTGCTATTCCATTTCTGTACAATCTTCTAATTTTTCTCTTGAGGACATATTCAAAGACACAAGATGAAGTCTAGTCATTCTTACTAATAAGGACAATTCTGTTTATATTGACATATTCTCTAGCTTTAGCCCAAATAGGAGACAATTAAATATACCATGGGTTATGACATTAGTTTATAAAATGACATCTTAAAATTATATTTTAAAGCGATCTTTTGCAGTAGATTTACCCCATGTACTGTGTTCTTTGATTTGCTGAATACCAATTCCATGGGCGTTCATTGGGCACATACATAAAACGAAATCCTGAAAAACTTCAATCTTTTAGACCACTTATCAGGCATGATGCTACTTGTTAAGTTCAACTGTTAGAGTTTTTGTTCTCATTATGTTGAGGTGTAACTGTTATTGAAGACTACAGTGTTTGATCATTTTAGTGAGTATTTAAGGCCATTTTCTATTTCAGCAAACACTATAGCAAAGTGTTACTAAATCCTCTTTCAATCCTGATGTACAGTCTTCATATAGTCCTGTTTCTTATATAATTTGTTCAGCCTACAGATTAATTAAGTTTGTTGACAGGATGCCAATATAGAGTACAATCCTGAAACAGAGTGCTCAGGAGATTAAAAAAAAGAAGAAGACGACAAAACTCAAAATCTTAAAGTCAGAAAATATTAAGTTCTAATTTCTGTTCCTAGTCCTGGTGGTCTGTGACCGTAAGACCAGGAGCTGTTCCCTGGGGAAGGACAAAGCTGTGTGCTCCTAGAAGGACGTGGGGTTCCTCTGAGCCAGAGGGGTTGGCGCGGCCTCCTCTACTGTTTAATGTCCACTTAGGAATCAACTTGATGGCAGTGAGTTAGCGTTGTTGGAAAAACTGAGTGTACATAAAGCACTTGGCACACGGTAAGGGATCAAATCACATTACTTTAATCGCTACTTAACCAAAGTCTATTATCGTCAAGTCACTTTCCACTCCTAACAGACCCTATAGGACAGAGTAGAACTGTTCCTAGGGCACAGTCTCTGAGACTCATGGTGGGAGCAGATCAGTGGGGTTGATAATCCAGTCTGCCACCAGGGGTCAATCAATGCTAATGTCATTAGCTAACATAAACATTACCAAGTCTTCTCAATTGTTTGAGTGAGACTTTTGACAGAAAAACATCTGAGAATTCTGGTCCTGTCTCCTGCCTATTGAACATTTTTCTAAGTGTTGCTGTAAATAGACGTGCTATTATTTATATTTTTCTGACTAAGCACTAGTCACATAGAGTTTATTTAGATTACTAAACAATTGTACAGCAAATCATAATGAGCTTTAGAGAGTGTGTCCAATTCTAAGGCTATGTTGTCTATGCCATTAAATACATCATTGATCCAGATTGCAGTGAAGAGTGTAAAATTTTCTTTTATACCAAGGCTCAGAAATTTACTATTTTTTTCGGGGGGGGGGGACATCACTGCCCTCTGGTGGTCGTAGGAGCTACCCAGTGCTGCTCCTAAGAGCAGCTGCTGGATTTGAACCGCCAAGCAGTCCCACACTCAACTACTTACGCCACCAGGTCTCAGCCTAAAAATATACTTTTTATACCTAAATTGGGATCATTTGAAATGTGTGATTGATCAATAGGGTTTGTTTTAAAATAATAAAATAGAAATGCAAAATGAAATGTGTGCTGTATAACTTAGATGTCTATTAATCTAACATGATCACCACTTCCATGAAAGCTAAATGTGGTTTGTCATGAATATATAGTTTTACTGCCAACACCAAAACCTAGGTACTGGAAAATATTTCTTTTTCCCTTCCAGCAAACCCACCCCCAGCATCTGCCACATTTCTCATTGCCAGAGAAGTCAGAACCTTCTCCCTCTCTCCACACTGGAGTAGACACCAGTCAGAAGTTAGAAGATCCCTGTTCCCCTGGTCTTCAAATTCATCAGAATCAACAATCTTTTTTCTCCCTTTTTTTTATACCACATTCCCTTGCAAAGTACTTTTCCGTTTTTAAAGTGAAGTTCATAGAAAATGCAACCTATCCAAACAAATATTTTTTAAAAAAATTAAAATGCTTTCCAAAGGAAATATGTAGCAGGACAAGGAAGATTTGACTCATGGTAGATATTTAATACATGGAGACACACCTGGGGTCCTGGTACCCCATCCGGTAGGGGTCCTGTGCGTCAGCATTGCTCTGCTGGCAGGGAGTTTGACTGTTTCCTCAGAGTGAACCAGAAGAAATGAACTCATATGTGTTTGCTGATATACATATGTCAGACTACTGTGGATTTTAACAGTAGTGGATTTTTATTCTGAAAATTTTTAATTAAAAGCCTCATGGATTTATATAGTAGCTGGATTATTAATTTCAGTGTATAGTAAGTCACTGGAAACTATGTAGATTTTCATGTTGAATGAAATTAGATGCTAGTTTCAAATTGTTATAAACATGATTTCATCTACATAAATGTTCATTCTAAAATCATGGTGAAAATATACTGATCTGCTTCCTTTTTACCTTTTTATATTACCTGATCTATCAAAAGATAAATCTTTATTGAGAAACAGTTGTTTTCATTAAGTGTTGTTTATGATTTAACAAAAGAAAATAGAATGTGTACCTAATTTTCATAAAATCCATGAAGAACAAATGGGAAGCCATCAGACTGAAATTTCCTTTTTTGTATGTTTCTTCTTATGGTTTATAAATTCCCTTTGGTATCTGATTCCCTGCCACAAAAGACAGCTCTTCTAATGGGACCTTCTAAAGGAAAAATTAAATTTTACATGAAAATATTGGTCACCAAGATGAACAGCTGCTGAGGAGGGGCTAAGGGACAGAACTGTTATATTTGAATATGCCAAGAACAATTCCGTTCAGCTGAATTCATTTAAATAGTACCCATTTAAAGTAAGAACAGAAAGAAAAGCCATGAGAACATATCATAAAAGCAAAGGGAAACCATGGATACAAAATAGCTACTTCTCTGTTTGGAATTAATAGACAAGCTGATTTATTTTCTTATAATAGAAGACTATTTAGCAAATAAGGCAAATTAACTACCCTGCAATCTAGTGCCAAGGTAGTGATGAGTTGAAGTGCTCACAGAAAAGTCAGCAGTCAGAATCCACAGCTTCTTCTGGGAAGAAGAGGAGGCTGCTGGGGTCCATGCTGGAACCCTGCCAGTGTTGTGGCTCCCTGTTGGGCTGCTTTCCTCATGGTGGACATCTAGAACCCATCAGCACTCAGACTGGGCTCCCTGACCCCTTCAACAGTGACAGTCTTGAAATGCACAGGGGGTCATTGCGGGTCAGCATTGACTCGATGGAAGCAAGTTTAGGTTGGGTTTCGGTCTAGTCCAATGAAGATTTGCAACCGTAGGGAACACTTCCACTCTGTCTAACAGGGTCCCTATGAGTTGGACACAACAGTAGTGGTTGATATTACCATAGGTATTTTAATAACACTGTGAAGTAGATATACAATTTACTCCTCCACATTTTTTAAACAGATGATTGATGCTCAAGGTCAGTGGATCTCAACCTTCTTAATTAATGCTGCAACCCTTTCATACGGGACCCCCCAGCCATAACATTTTTGTTGCTACCTCATAACTGTAATTTTACTACTGTTATGAATCAGACGACTCCTGTGAAAGGGTTCTTAGACCACAAAGGAGTCGTGGCTCACAGGTTAAGAACCACTGCTGTAGGTTGTCTGTGAATATGTGTGTATGGTGTATGAGAATCTGTATGGGCATAAAGCAGTTCAACTTCAGGAAAGTAGGTCTCTCTGTGAAACATTTCTGAAACAAATACATTGACTCCTGAAGGAACTCACAGTCTAACAGTTACTTTGTTAGCCACACTCTACAATAGGTGTGTTGACAGGAAAAGAAATGGTCTATCCAGGGCATCTAAGTTTACCAGAAGGTGTATGGGACATCTCCAAGTTAAATGCATATTTGGGTTTAGAAGGAGGGAGGGAATCAAGTACAAGGTAACGTGTGGCAAAGAGGAGAGTATAGAAAGACTGAATATCATTTTGGGCTATGTTTTGTTCTACTTTGGGCTCTCTCTCTCTCTCTCTCTCCCCCCCCCCATCCCTTGATTATTGTCTTTTTTTCTTTTTCTGATGAGATAGTAACTAAAGGAACTTGGGAAATATCTGGTGAATAATGCAAAGTATTACAGCAGCTGTTAGAAGTTCAGGCTGCATTCAAAATACAACTTGGAACAAGGGATGCTATTACTGACATCAGGCAGATTTTGACTAAAGGCAGAGCATATGAGACAGAGGTTTATTTGTGTTTTATTCACCTTGACAAAACGTTCAATTATATGAATCATATCAAACATTGGATAATCTTGAGAAGAATGAGAATTCCAGAATACTTCATTGTGCTCATGTTGAACATGTAAAAGGTTCAAAAGGTAGTTGTGCTAACAGAACAAGGAATACTATACCACATGGCTAAATCAAGACAGATGTATGTTGGGGTTATATCCTTTGACCTTACTTATTCAGTCCACATACTGAGCACATAATCAGTGAAACTGAATTATATGATGAAGACTGTGGTATCAGGATTGAAGGAAGGCATGTTAGCAAACTTTGAGATTTGGATGACACAACCTGGTTTGCTGAAAGTAAGGATGTCTGGAGGGCACTTGATGAAAACTGAGGGCTGCCGCCTTTAATGTGGATTACAACTCAATGCAAAAAAGACGGAAATCCTCACAACTGGACCAGTAGATAACATCATGATAAATGGAGAAAAAGATTGACATTGTCAAGGATATCAGCTTGCTTGGATCCCAAACCAGTGCTCATGAAAGCAGCCGGCAAGAGATCAAAAGACACATTGCACTGGGTAAATCTGCTGCACAAGTGAACTGAATGTTACTTTAAGGCCCAAGGTGCCCCTACCCCAAGCTCTGGGCAATCTCATATACATATGGAAGGTGGTCATTGAATAAGAAAAACTGAAGAAGAGTTGACACCTGTGAATTATATGCTGGTGAAGAAACTTGCAAGAACCATGGCTGCTCCCAGGACTGTTTTGAAAGAAGTACAGCCAGAACATTCTGTAGGGGCAAGGATGGTGAGACTTGATTTCAAGTACTGTGGACATGTCATCAGGGGAGATCAGTCCCTGGAGAAGGACATCATGCTTGATAAAGTAGAGGGGCAGAAAAAAAAAAAGAGAAAGGCTCTCAACACGTTGGATTGACACAGGGGCTGTGACAAGAGGCTGACACGGAGCATCCGTGAGGGTAACCTGGAGTTGGCAGGGAGGTATTTCCTTCTGCTGTAAGGTGGGTCACTCTGAGTCCCAATCAGCTCCACGGCACCTGCCACAGGAAACAAATGTAAAATTCTGGTATTTGTTATCGTATACTTTCCCAGAACATTACTTTTCCTTTTCTTGTATGTATTATTGAATAGCCATAATATCGGACTCTTTACAATTATTTCTCATTTGTTTGGGTTATAAAGTACCTAACTATTTAAATCCTTTATTGGAAAAAAATTGTTTTTTTTGGAAATTTTCTTATGCTGCTTTCTATCCAGATTTCTTTAAAACAACAACAAACAGACATGCACTTCTGGGAAGCTGACCTGGGAAATATACATGGATTTTTAATAATATATACTTACATTTAAAGTTGAAGGCTTAAATTATATCTTTGGGAAAAAAAATCAACCCATTTTTTTTGCTACCTGGAATTCTAATGATGAAAGATATTTCATTATTTTCTTCCGCATGCCACATATTTTATGTGAGTGTTTTAAAGGTGAACTCTAAACAACTCCTAAAATGCAATTCATATGCTATAAATTATATAATCTGTAATAATAAACTTATTATTTATATTTTTGTTATTCTTTAAAGCATTTCAATGATTTTATTACAAAATTAGAAAACTTAAATTATAGATTAAGACAGTGTCTTTTTTCCCCTGTAATAAATGTATAGAAGAGAGAAATTGAGACTTGCCATTAGCTTTTACTGGAAATGAGAATGCTGGTACGTTTTAATATTGTACTTAAGCAATTGCAAAAATTTTAAAAAAGCCATATTTGTAAAACTTAATAAGGATTGTAGATGAAAATTACAGTTAATATAAGTATTAAATATTCATGAGTAAGTAGGTTAAATTTTATAATTATGTTGAGCCAATATGATGTGAATGACAATGCTGATAGTTCAGAATAAATATTCATTTTTATTGTTCCATGTTAATTTTCAACTAAACTGTGTTCAGAAATAATAAAATGTGTCACTTGTATTATGAATACTGATGTGCAGTAAGTGTTGTAGTAACTAATTCACGTTGTGTATTCTGTGCATGCTGAGAAGATAACTATATAATCCTTACTTTCACTAAGTCTTAGATTTGTCAGTCTGTGAAAATGAATAAGGACTGATTTTTAGAAAACCGGTTTTATCTTTTTAGGACTTGCTTCTTTGCTTTAGGGATATTGTTGTTAGTCATTAGTCATTTTGTGACATGGCTAGCAGCAGTTTGCTGAAGATTTTTGTCCAAGGAATTACTTTGGGATCATGGCAAGAAGGTAGATTTGTATTCAGTTCCAACAGAGATAGTATGAACAAAGGAGATTTTTAGGCTATAATTTTAACAGTTTTATTGGCACCTAAAATAAAATTTAGGACTTCAATCACCTCAAGAGTTACCACAATCAATTTTAGAGCATTTTCTTCTTTCTTGTTCTTAATTTTATTACCTCCCTTTCCCCCTGCTCCACTATTCAGAAACCATTAATCTAGTCACTCGCTGTTGATTTACCAATCCTGTTTTTTTTTATACAGAAGAGCATATTAAAAATATAAACAGCAAAGTAGAACTGGAAAAGTTAAAAAAGAAAGTAGAAAATACTAAAACTTACAACGAATTTACCTCTACAGTCAACCCCTTTACAAAGCATTCTGCGTTGTAGCAAGGCAATTAACATCCCTGGTCTACTAACCAGATGCTTAGTTCCCCTTCACTTCAAATTATAATTTGTATCATGACATTGAAATTCACACACAATCCCTCAATCATGAAGGAAGATAAAAGTCCTACAAATTTATTTATTATTTTGCATGAATATATGTTTTCCCTGAAGCTCCCTTCCTATGCTAAAGAAACAGGATCTATCAGTAAGTTGTTTTAATTTTGGTTTAAAAGTTACACTTTTATTTGGTGATCAATTTTGGGAGGTGAGTAAGCTTTCCCAGATCCATTCTCATTAATTGTGTTCCTTTACTCTTGGCTATGATATCCTATTAATATAAAGGAAAATGGCTGCATTTCCTGTTCCTTAATTAGGTATTAACCATTTCAGATGTCTCCCACCCCCCTCCCCCCCGACCTTTATAAGAGGTGAGTATCTGATCTGGTGTCCTCTGGTGCATGGTGGGTCTCATGCGTCTTTCCAGTATTGTCCTTGCTTGTGATGACTACAGTAGAGCTTTCCTTTGCCCACAGTCTAGAGTGTTTACACTCCAGGACTCACTCACAGAGATCCCAGTTTCTCTGTATTCACCCAAGCTTTTTGAGTCTTTGTATCCTTTGTTATCCATGGTCCCAGAAATTCCCACAGAGTATTTCACCACCCAAATTGAAATAGGGAGAGTCTGTTGCACTTGGGCCCAATTTTATCCACACAGATATCTTCTTTGTTTTTCTTATTTTTTAATAGATAACTTCTTCAGCCACTGCCCTCATGTATGAAGGCAGCCATGGCGCCTCCCAAAACATGCTCTCTTTGAGAGCTTTGGTGAGAGAAAAGAATGAAAACTAAGCTGTTTTCATATCTTTTCTTATCTTTGTTCTCCTTCTTCTGACTTCTGTCCTCTAATCTTAAAATGGTCCACCGTTCCTATATGGCATTTGCTTCAGCTACAGTTTCTTCTTACTTTATGGTTTGCCTAGATATGGTTCTCAGCGCACTTCTCTCTTTTAAAATTTACCATGTTATGATTTCTCGAGTGATTTTTGAAACCCAAAGCTGATGACTAAATTCATAGTTTTAGTTGTTTTCTTAGTTACAACAGAGTAAATGAAGGAGTTTTTCAGGCTGTCATTTTTAAGTTTTATTGGCTCATATCACTAAAAACAAATTTAAAAATAAAGAGAAAAGGAAAATGCATTTTCAATATTAAAAATACCTATCCCTTATTATGTCTTCCTTCAGCTTGGTATAAAATACAATGAGAAAAATGATGATTGAAAAAGATCTAGATTTTTCAAATATAAATTTGTCTGCAAAATGAGGCTAAGATAATGACCTGACCATAGAAATAGGATTTTAGAACCCAAAAGAAGAAAAAATACTGCTTCTAGGTTTCCAGTTCATACATACATAGCCATATCCCAAACAAAGTATGCTTAAACATGACCATGGGAAAGTTAGTGATAACTTTATTTAGCAATATTTTTGTTGTTGTCAGGTGTCAGTGACCTGGGACTGCATCATCCACACAACTGTTCCTATGCTTAAGCCCATTTAGAAATTCATCTGTCTTATTCCTGTTTGGTGCAGACATTTTCTTTTTAAAAAAGAATATTAGTCTCTATGAGGAGTGTAAAGATGGCCTACATTTCCAACTTTTCCAAAATCTATATACCACTCCATGATCCTAACAGTAACCACCACTGATCCCTTAGTAGATTCTTGCACATCTGATGGTTCTTCAATTTACTGCAAAGTTTCACGGAAACCATGAACTGTTAAGGAAATGACTCATGTGCTGTTGGTGTTGTTAAGTCCCAGATTGGAACTTCATCTGGAGGATCCTCCTCATTGGAAAGACAGTGGGAGGTGATGGAATCAGGTCAAGTGTTAGGCCAGAGGTCAAGTTTGTAGAACTTGAAGTCAGGCAGAGACAAGCCAGATGTAGGGTTCAGAGTAAGAAATGAAGTATCAGAAAGTGAAAGTAGGTCTTGCTTGTGTTTGTGCATGCTTGGTAGGAAGGGATGGTCAACAAGCTGGCTTTGATGAAGATATGGCTTCTGCTTCCTTTAGACCACATCCCCAAGGAAACAAAGGGTGGTGACTTGATTTAGACACTATAGTAATGTTAAGACTCACAGTATATTTTATTCTGTATTGTTAGCAGAACAGGAACTCCCTCCAAAATGGAATTATAACCATGGATGTAAAAAGAAAATTACAAAAGCCTACTGCCACTGAGTAGGATTCCAACCTATAGTCATGCTATAGGGATAGAAATTCCCAAGTTTCAGGCATAGAGTCTAGAATTTATAATCCATTGCAAAAAGGAGTGGTGTGATAGAAGGCACGTGTTAAGTAATTAGCTGCATCTCAAGATGCCATCCAAGCAAAGGTCCACTAAAAACAGTAAGTTTCTTGTGGCTCTATTAGTCAAATTTGATTCAAGGTAGAGAAATCTGCTCAGAATATATGGCAAATGATTTTGAAACTTCAAATGATAATTTTAATAGATTTTCTCAAATGGCATAGATTAAGAGGGCTTATTAGGATGGAGTTTTAAGAAAATTGGAAACGTCATTGATGAAATACCAGGGAAGATGAATGCAGCAAAGAATTTCCTTCCATCACAATGCACCTGTTCATTTTCATCATAGCAGAGGTTTTCCTACGGGAATGTTATTGGGAAACCTAACCCTATCCCAGGATCCTGGAGGTGTAGTAGCTTACTTGTTGGGCTGCTAATTGAAAGGTCAACAGTTTGAATCTACTAATTGCTCTGTGGGTGAAGGATGAAGCTTTCTGCCCCACCAAGATTTCCAGCCCTGGGCACTCACAGGTGTGCTTCTAGTCTGTCCTGGAGGGTCCCCCTGAATCACAATGGACAACACAGCAGAGGCCTGGTTGTGTTGGGGTGTGTGTATCTGCATCCACTCAGCAGCCTTAATCTTTCCCACCAGGCTTCCTCTTGCTTCCCAAACTCGAAGAACATTTTAAAAGAGCATGATTTCTGTCATCTCTAGAGGGTGCCAAACTGGCCATCCCAGCCTCATGTGAATCACAGACTTCTGTATTAGTCTGGGAGTGGCTCGAAAAATGAAAATAACAGCCTCATAAATGCATAGACCTGGATGGGGAATATATGAAGAAAAATATCTTTGAGAGATTTAATGTTTAATGAAAGTTTCCATTATTTTGTAGAAAAGCTCTTTTTCTGATCTTTATATAATTCAAGAGGACTTTTTCTATATTATTGGTAAATTCTAATATATTATTTTCACATTTGTCTTTAAAAACATACTTCTAATTTGAGATAATTTTTGTATGCATTTCATTTACAAATTTTTACATGAGTATCTCTATGTAAAGGGGGCTCCCTGGGTATTTTCTACATACATTATTCAACATACATTTTAAGATAGGTTAAGTTGTGTCTGTATTTATAACCTGGGCAAAGAAATTAAGATGTTGAGATTATTGATTATTCTTTGTTGCATTATACTATGAATTAACTTCCAGCTCTCTATATAAGTTTGTAATAAGGATATACCTTTAACAAATTCTTATGTGAATTTCATAGATTTTTGAATTATGCTATCTTTCTACAAAAGATAACTTTAAAGGAATGACTTTATATTACTTAAACTTTCTTTAAAAAGTAATGTGCTTGAATATCAAGTAATGTTTAATTAATTCCCTCTTCATCATATTTAAACACTGCCCTTTATTTAATTCATTTCCTTGATAAGGGTACTAGTGACACTGAATTTGAAACTAAACCTTATTTATAGCTACATGCCTCATGACTGCATTTCACTTCAGTGCGATGATACAGAGTAGCCATGTCAGCTAAATTTTGACTCAAAATCAGTTCTGTGAGGAACGCCCTCACAGAATAATGGAAAATTCTTAAGTGATATTTGATTAATGTAGACACTTAATTGGTTCAGATAAGGGTTATTGTAGGCTTTTGCTCCTCTAAGTGAAACTTCTTTTTATTAATGTATTGAGAGTGAAATATTCAAATACCATATGAAAAAATTATAGACTGCTAAATAGAAAGAATTATAGGGGTAAGAAACAATAAGCATAGTTCTCATTTTAGGTATGAAATGAAAGTCAAAACACTTTTCATCTTAGGTAATAATAATCCAAATAATAATAATTTCATCTTAGTTAATAATAATCCAAATTCCAAAAATCAAGAGACATATCAAAAAGCCTATTGAATTTATAAAAAACTAAACAACTAAACTAAGCAACTTTATTCAGAAACTATAATAAACTCTAATTAGTTACTGTTCCAGTTATCATGTTACTTCTCCTCATTACTGCTTTTCATTTTAACATATATGGTCTAGATCTCAGTACTTCAGAGCTGATGACAAGCCTCGTTTTTCTTAAAAATTCCATTTAGTGTCGTCTCTGGCCCAATGTGCATCCTGGTTCTTGAATGCTGTGTCAGTCCGGGTAGACTAGAGGAACAAATTTCAGAGACATGCATATAGGTATAAGGAAAGGGTTTATATACAAAAGAAATGTGACCCTAAGAAGGCATCCCAATCCAGTCCAGTGCAAAGTCATAAGTCCAATAATAACCCATATGCCCGAAATCAGTCTATAAAGTCTGCTTCTGACTCAGGAAGTCACAGGTCAGTGGATGCAGAATTCTGGCGCTGGCAGGGGTCTCCCCATGGCTCCTCGCTTCCAGGGCTCAGGTCCATCAACAGCATGCCACTCAAGCTTCAGAGGTCTGTCTTCATCAGGGCAAAGCCGTGTGGTCTCTCCACCGGCTATTCCAGCCTCCCAGCCACCTTCATTCTGTGTTGCCTGTGGTTAATCATCTCTCAAACTAACTCCCACCAACTGGGGAAGATAGCTTTTCTTCACGAAGGAAATATCGCAAGATTTCCCTGGAGTCTCAGGTGAAAGCCATGCCCACATAGAGGCCTCATCGGCTACTCAATGGCTTTCTCCTGATTAACAGGCCAGACTCCACCCCTATATTTCAATTATAAAATTAACATAAGCACATGACTGCCACAAATGCTTCCTTCTAGGTAGTTCTCTGTGAACTCTACTTAAATCATCATCATGTATACACCTGCGTTTTTCACTATTAAGTTATCTGATAGGCTTTTTTGAACTGCAGGAATTTTATTTTTCAACTCGTCTCTGACTGTGTTGAATGCAAAACACATTATAACTTACCACTTGGTAACTATTTTAAATGAATAAATTCTATACTACTTATGCTAGCTTAAATTACTGGAATGACTTCTATTTAGTAGATATAAGAAAATGGGACAACATCCCCTGGGAAAGTGTTGGGTAGAATAAGTAGCAAAATGATCCAAGTTATTGTTGTGAAATTACTATGTATTTGACAGAAGAATTTATTTCAGTCATAAATTGGAGAGTAGGGAATACATGATCCCAAATAAGTCACCAGGACTAAAATACTATCATCATTTGAGTTAGTAACAAAAATTGCATGCAAACAAAAAACAATCTTGATATTTTTGTTAGTGGAATCAATTTTTTCATCACAAATATGTCTATATTAAAATAAAATTGTATGCTGATGCTTGCGCTCTAGAATTCATATGATGAATATAAATGAATTTTAAGTAAGTTGAAACAAAACAAGGAATATACACATCAATAGAATAAATCTCAGGTGGATTTCTGCTGTGCTGATAATGATTGAGTTAAAATGCATTCCCAGCTTTCTGTTTCATAGCTTTGGGGGACACTCCTAAGCTAGCATAAATCTGCCAACTACAGAGTTGGCAGTTCAAACCCACAAGCCACTCAGAGGGACAAAATGGGGCATTTGCCACAATAAAGGTTCACAGCTTTGTAAACCCCCTATAAGGTTATTGTGAGTTGGTGTTAATTTGATGGCAATGTATTCTTTTAGTGGGGGTGGGGTCTAATAAATACATCAGTTATATCTAAAGGAGGAGTCTTGATTTTACACTAAAAGTTACTTCTTTCTCAAATTTCTCAATCTCAGTAAATACAATACCTTCTACTCAGATTTTCACCTCAAAATTCTAGGATTCATTTTTAATCTTTCACTTTAAAAAATCATTTTATTGGGGGCCCGTACAATCACAAGCCATTCATCCATCCATTGTGTCAAGCACATTTGAACATCTGTTGCCATCATCATTTTCTTTCTACTTGAGTCCTTGATATCAGCTCATTTTACCCTTCCTCCCTTCTCTCCCTCATAAACCCGTGGCAATTTATTAAATATTATTATTATTATTCCATGTCTTATACTGACCAATGTCTCCCTTCACCCACTTTTCTGCTGTCCATCCCCCCAGGGCGAGGGGATTATATGTATATCATTGTGATCAGTTCCTCCTTCCTCCCCCCACCTTTCTCTTCCCCTCATGAGTCCCAAGGGGTTTATAGGTTCAGAAATCCCTGTATTTCCGGGTCTGATCGGTACTTGTGTACAAGCTCTGGTCTAGTTGGACAACTCACTTTTACTGTGTTACCTTTAACATTTCCTCCAACAGTTTTATTGGCACATAATTTACATATTTTATAATTCAGGATTTCATAACATCTAGAGGTATATAGTCACCCCCACAATCTGTTTTAGAGAATTTTCCTCATTCTTATTCTCAGTTATTACCTTCCCAGTTTCCTCCAACCTCTCCTGCCATACACCATTAATCTAGTTACTCTTTATAGGTTTACCTATCCTGGATTTCATATACAGGAAAACATTAATACAAACAAACAAACAGACAAACAACCTAACAACAACTACAAACTAATGCATAATAAAACCTCAGTCGAAAAGGAAGCTGAAAGAATTAAAGACTAGAGGGAATTTAAATGGAGGATAAGGGACATCAAATGGCAGCGTGGTAAATTTTAACCTAACTACATATGTAACGATTCACATTCCAATGCCTCCATTTTTCATGATATCAAGGCTATGCACATCCTTGATGTATAGTAAAAAGAGATCCCCCAGTGTCAGGTAGAGAAGCTCCCCAATATTCAAATGGGTCCTAAGGAGTGATATTATGATTATTGTGGAAAATATTAAGGACAGGCAGACAGAGAGCAGAGCAGGGCCCCGGGGCTCCTTGCCCCATGTCAGGACTGAGAGAAGGTTTTTTTTCCCAATGGGTATATATAATGGGGCTTACCGATCTTTCATAAGGCATGTACTAAGAAGCTGTCTTTAACCTTTATTTTTTTTCCCTTTCATCTATGCAAGGTTTGGAGCCTGATCTTTCAATCTCTCATTACCTTTTGTCATTTGGGTTGATCGAGTTTCTATCTAAAGCCTCTATCATCTGATGCAGTCGAGTAAGAGTGATTTCACTCATGTCCAGAATCAGGCAGGAGCACTCCCTGCCTTGTGGCTGTTGAATGTACTTTCCGTATTCTCTGAGCCACAGACTCAGCTCCCTGTGCCGGAGATCTATGGGTCTTCAGCAACCCCCTCATCCCCTTCATCCAGTCTTTCCCAGCTGCCTGCGTCGGGCTGTAGTCAGGAAACACCCATCGATATCCTGCCTCCCGAGTTTGATACTATACAATTGCAGTTCATTCACCTTCACTCAGTCACTCGTGCAAAGAGCGGGAGCTGATACACAGACTGGTGGTGTGTACTGCTCCACCTTGCCCTTGGCCCAAGGAAGCCCACTAACCAGAGGTTTCCAATTTCTATGCTCAACCATCCATGCTAGGGGTCCCCACAACAGTGAAGTCTCCTAGTTCCTCCCGCCACATCTGCCAGAAGACTAGTTCTTTTATATTGCACTCCAGCGGACAGGAGCATGGTCTCCCAATGGGCAGTGAGACTAGCAGCACCTTTCCATCATGCTCTCTAGAATGTTTCTACTTCTTGCAGTAAGGAGGCTTTACTCCCAAATACCACCCCAATGAAGCCTTGGCTTTCTTGGGGCCATCTGTGAAATGTCCATGTGACACACCTGATGGCACCTTCAACCCAACCCTGTGGCAACCAGCCATGCCAAGGAAGTGATCAATGTAAATTTTGCCTGTACCTCTTGGAGATCTCTCTCAAATTTTTGATGATATCAAAACAAAACAAAACATCGGGACATAAGAAACAAACCTACCATAAACAAACCAAGAAATGGTGATACTTCAGCACTCAGAGGAGCCCTGGTGGCGTAATGAGTTACAAATTAGACTGTTAACTGAAATAGCAGTTGTAATACAACAGCCCCTCTAAAGGAGACAAACCAAGCTGTTTTCTCTTGCAAAGGCTTAAAGTTCTGGAAACCCAAAGGGGCAGTTATATTCTGTGTCATAGAACTGCTATGAGCTATAATCAACTACAGAGCTTTAAAATTTGGTCTGGTCTTGGCTTAACACCTCAGAGATAACAGACAAATTATATAAAGAAGCAGGATAACTCCAGCAAATGATCAAAATTAAGTATTACATAACCGTCTAGAGAAAGAAATTGTTGTGAAACTACCTGATTAGGGATTCAAAAGGCTAATGTAAATGGTACACTTAGAGGTCATGAGGTTTAGTAAATTAATATGATCTCCTTTGCCATAAGGAGATTACATAACAAATCTTTATGTGATTTATTATAATTCTGGACTCTATGCCTGTGGCTATAAAGCTATTGCTGATGGAATTCTCTACTGTGCTAATGAACAGGGTGCTAATGTAGAGGGTGTGGAAGCAGTCACATCTCTTGTTTCCTGGTGGGGTATAGCTGGGTGAAGAGAAGGCCTGGTAGTATAGTGGTTACTTGTTAGGCTGTGAGCAATTCCATCCAAACTGCCAGCAACTCAGAGGGAGAAAGACTGGGCATTTTACTCATGTAAGCTGCTATGGTCTCAGAACCCAGAGGTGTCACTATGAATCAGCCTTTACTCCATTGCAGAGAGTTTATGGTCTGCTGAAAGACAAATGTCGCACCTCCATCAAAGCCATTTCTCTGTTTACACGAGCTACCTCAGACAGAGGGAAATTCTAGGACCATTGCAAGGGCAGGTACCAGATCTCTGTTTGACGTGATTTTCAGACCTGAGGCATCAGACACTGTGCCATATATACCAAGGGATAGAGTAAAGGAACCAAGCGGAAAGAGAGCCCATGAAGCCATGGGACAGAAGAGACGAGCAGAGTCAAGACTGTGGCCCTGTAGGCAAAGCAGCGAGCTGGCTTCCTGGGCGACCACCGCCAAAGCCAAGGGAGCGCTTGACTAAGAGGGTGAGGTCAAAGGAAGGTTGCTACTGGCTGAGGAGAGGTGTTGCTTTGGACCAAAGACTGTATCCTTACTGCTAACCACCTGCAGGATAACTTGTTAACCCCCCTAATAAACTCCACTTGTGAGCATTGTCTGTGGCTTCTGTTTGGCCCTTGCCATGAATGATTAAAACCGGGATTTACGTAAGTGACATGGGCTAAACAGTTGGTGTTAGGATACAATTTGAAAAGGATAGAGTCTAGAGGCACCTCTGACTTCTGGCTCATCAGAATAGGAAACCAGAAAATGTCAGATACGGCCACCTGCACTCACCAATTTCATAATTCGAAACACATAAAGGAAAGCATAGACCAAAGCATGGGAAATAAAACAAAGCTATTGATGAATTTGGGAAAAGAGTACAAGAATAAAGTACCATAATAAATAGACAACTAGAAAACAAATAAAAGCAGTAAATAGATATTCAGAGTAGCAGTGGCATGTTAGAAATAGATAAGTCTATAGAAGAAAATAAATGCAGGATTATGTTAATTGCATACAGAGAATCTGCAATATCAGGGACTGATCCTTTTTCATCAATGTATTCAAAGAAAAATTGAATTTAGAGAAATTATGAAAGCCTCAGAATTAAGTGAGACACTTTCAAAAGAAAACAATTATGTGTGTTTGGAATTCTAGCACATAAACCACCAAAAACATTAGAACACATGTACACACATGCACAAAAACAAGCATCAACAAAAACACAACACATACTGTTTATTATTTGTTGGAAGAAAACATCCCTAATATCATAGCAAAAATGAAGGTATTTTTTGAGGAAATTTTCCGAATTCCATGCAGAATACAAGTCACCCAGAATTTCAAGTTCACCAAAGACAAAAGAGCAGCTTAAGAAAATGAAAAGGCGCCTTCAGGAAATGGTAACCCAAATTACACTGTTTTGCTATGCGGGCAAGAAAGCAACAAGATTGCAAATGTGAAATCTTGATAAAAAAATCCAACCAAAATTATTTGAAAGTAAAAAGTATTGCTATAAAATAACAATGTTTTATTAAACAAATATTAAAATGTGAAGCTCTTGTTTCTCAACCTGTGCTATTTCTAGTTCTATGCTTGTCTGAAGGCACTGTTTCAACTTCTCTTGTACTTCCCTGGAAGAATTTTGTGCTCTTTAATTTATAGCATCACCAAAGTGTCATCCTTTTTAATCATGTTCCTCTGAAACAATCTTTGAATTTGTTTGAGGTAACGAAGGATTAGATCGGGGTCGATGTGTCAAGATTTCTTAACGAAGCCTTCACTGGAGATTTCTACAAACATTCCAAGCAGTGCTCCCACCACAGAGAAATGAAACAAATACTTCAAAATGCATTGTCTGAAGTTGGCTCCAGGCAAAGATATCACAAGAAAAGAATGTGATAATCAAAAAAGAACATGAAAAAACTCAAATGCACAGCCACTGAGTTGATTGCGACTCCCAGCAATGCTGTGAAGAATTTCTGAGGCTCTGTAAGTCTCTTTGTGAGTGAATAGACTCATCATTACCCTGCACATTGCTGCTGGGTTTGAACTGCTATCCTTGCAGCCTTTACAACCAAAGACTTATTTCACAGCAGTGGTGAATATAGACAAAAAACTTTTCAACAAAAATCATAGTCAGTAGCATTCAACAGCCGTATCTCTTCTAATTCAGGTTTCATTTTCCCCTGGGGTTACCTGGGAAACGTTTACCTCTATGGCGCCTGCATCTTCTGAACTGACTGAGCTGAGTGAGCAACCAGATTGTGACCATTCCAATTTCGGTGTCAGTATTCACAAAGTTATCTTCTCTATGCCTCTGTCTCTTCCCCTATTATGGGGACACAGTCATGGGGAAGCAAGGCCCACTTTCAAAGGTCATATCCTCAAACTAGCTGCTTTCATAAGTGCAGTATTTAGGTATTTTTGAGGGGTAGAATTCAACACATAATCATGTTTTCTTTGTTTAATATATATTAAAATAAAGATAAATCCCATTTGTCTGATTTTCTTTCTTGGACATCTTAACTCTGATCCACACTTCTAGCATATCAACTCTTAATCATAGTAAACCCATTGAACTGAAAGGAACTGCTCTATAGATTTTCAAGACTAAATATTTACAGGAGACAGTCTTTTCTCTCTCTCTCCCCTTCCCTCTGGTTGACCATTGGGTTTGAACTGCCAACCTAGCAGTCCAATCTGTAACTCATGCACCTCTGGGATCCTTTTAACTCTATTGATCAATACCTTTCTTGGTTCCAAGGAAAGTAGACTTCTTGGTAGTTTGAATAATGATACTGGCTGTGCCTATAAAGATTTCTAGCATCAGAAACTATAATAAAGACTGCCCTCTGAGGTTGCTTTGAATCAGAATCCACTCTATGGCAGTGGGTGGATGGCGGATTGATGGTTCCAAATAAGATTGTGTTGCAAAGAGAATAGTTTCATTAATAAGATGTAAATTAAGATATTGGTTTGGGTGTGCATTTGTTCTTCTCAAATTGAAACTCTAGCTACGCTTCTTTAATTTTAGAAAATAATACTCTATAATTTTGCTGATGCAGAAAATTATCAAATTATCACAACTGTCTTTTGTCTTAACCACAATTAGAAATTTGTTTTGTACTCCTTGGTTTACATATAATTGTAGTCTGTGCAGTGTTTGTTTTTGTATAAAATAGAATCTTCTATGACTGTACTGGCTGCTGCTGCTGCTGTGTGGGTGAACAGCGCAGTCCCATGATTCTGAGAAAAACAAAATGTGGCTTTAGCACATTTCCTCTACTGCTGATTATAGTGATAATTATTCTGTTTTTACTCAGGGAATGGTTTTAAAGGTACTTTTGGTAGATGATTTTCATTGCTAATGTTATTTTTCTGATTATGTACAACTTTATTAATTTAAGCTTCGTTTTGAAGGAATGTATGGATCATTACTTCTGGATAAATATTATAGATACATTGCTTATTTGAGTAATAGGCAGACTACTTTCTTTTGTGATGAACTTATTTTATTTTCTATGCCTATAAGTTATGCTTTTTTTGATTTTTTTTACCCTCATGTTAAGGCAGCTTCATTTGTGGTTTGTTTGTGAAAATCTGGCTCCAGAACATATGAAGGGGTTCCAAAATTTGTGGAAAAAGATCCATACCCTTTAATTCCATTTTTCCATAAGCTTTTTTGAAGATCTCTCATACAAAAAAGGTATGCATACTTTCTTCAATAGAAAGCAAAATTAACGAGTGCTTTCCATGCATTCACTATTAAAAACAAAACAAAGCTGGGTTTTGGAGTAAACAAAATAAAATAAATCCTTTTAGAATATTACAGTCTAAAGAAGGTGACTGCTGGTGCTAATAAATATTTGAATATTTTTTTCATAAACTGGAGTTTGTATTAATCATAAGTAACATAAACACTTGCATACATGGATAACCCATGTAGATAAAAATTGACAAGAAAAAGAAAATATTGTGTCATTTTTGTAATATTGATTTACTTTTACTCATGATGGTGGTGTAGCAACATTAACCCTTTGCTTAATTTGTTATGAAATGTTGGCTCTGAAGAGCATGAACTCTGCCAAACCAAAGCTCTTACTGCCAAACATGCCGCATATTGCCAGAGAGCAGAGGGACACCTTGAACAACCTTTTATAAAATTTTTGTTGAAATGTACATTATATCAGATGATCATTAAACATTAAAGACAGAATAAAGCAGAGACTGTCAGAGGTGTGAGCCTTCCTGGAACCTGCTCCATTCGGGAAAATCTCTAGGACCTGAGGAGGGACTGTCCAGATAACGAGGGGCCATTGAAAACGTCACGAAACTGAGTAAGTAAGATGGCTGTGAAAAAACACAGGAAGAATACAAGTGCATGTCACAGTAGAGACAACTTTCTATAGAGGGAACAGAAAAATGGTGGCAGATGAAATGACGAGTAATGTCTTGCTCACGACAATTGGGATGATGGCAAGCTTGTATATTGGTGGCAGTGACATAATAGTGATATCAGTGTCATAGTATGGTTGAAACAAATCAATATGCAAATAATTTGTTCTTGTCATTGACACATTTTAATAAAAATTAATTCTCGTCGACAATACCAATTTACAAAATAAACTGAGTTCCTTGTTGCTTTGGGTATTATCCTACAGACTTGTTTTGGAATACATACATATATATATAAAATTTCCTGTAATCTTTATTTTAACCAGTAGGTCACTCTATACATCAATCTAGAAACTAAGGAAATTCCTATGTATGAGTAATTATATTTGTTAATTTAACAAATTATCCTTGTGAATATAATTTTAGAATCCATATATCAGTTCGAACTTTATGTTTAATCAGCAGAATCAAAACTAAAGTTAAACACAGTTGAACTGAGTTAAACCAGCTTTTAAACTCATTAGAAATTAGTGAGCATAGGGGCTCAAGGGAAAAGGTGGATGATTGGAGAGCGATCATAGCAGCAGACATGTGAAGGTGCCTGGCACAGTATGTTTATTTATGTATTGTGAAAAATGATGTACAAGCCCCCAAGAAAATGATCTAATAAAAAATTTTTAAAAATAAATAAAAAATAAAGAAATAAAATAATTAGTGAGCAATATGGAAATACAGAAATAAGGTACAGCTATCTTCAACTATGTCATCAAAAGCACAACTCCCTCTCATTATCAGCTGTGTTCTCCAAAATTTCATCTTCTTTTCCAAATAGACAATATTAACAGAGCCACACATAATGTGAGAGAAAATTATGCAGAAGATTTAAGAAAAAGAAAAGCTAAATCGGTAAGAAAAGTCCAGGACATTCACGCTGGGAATGATTTATTTCCATCATGAAAATGTATGTGCTCATTCTCTGAAGATTTAAATGAGAAACTTGATTCTATCAACCTTACAGAGTTCTTCTTCCCCCTTTAGATTTTTAATCCCCAAATTCAAAGAACATATAAAAGGAACATGATCTGAGTATCCTTCATATGGCTAATCTGCTGATTTGATTCAGGCTAAATAAAAAAGTTCAGGATTCTTTAGGGAAGGATTAATGAGATGGAAATGTCACATTTAGAAATATGTAACCCTTGATGGTGGCAGAAATAGCTTTGCATTTTTGAGATTTTATTTTTAAAAAAGCGTATGAGTTTGTGAGGGAAAAAATGACTTACCCAAATATAAACATGGTCTGTTGAATTTATATCTTCCTTAAGAGAAGCTGAAAAGATAAAGGAAAAATTTCCCTTAAGCAATAGAACGAAGGAAAAGGATTGGAATACTCACATTTTAAAGCATTTATGTCTCTGCTAAAAGAATTAATAAGGGAACACATTTAATTGAGGAATATTAAAACAAGCCCAAACACTTCTGTTCAAGTATTCTGTTATACTTCTGTTAGAAGTATTGCAATATGGATGGAGGTGCAGGGAGCTAGAGAGAAGTTGCTTAAACTTGGTGGTTCTCAACATGTGGGTCATGGCCCCTTTGGGGGTTGAATGATCCTTTCACAGAGGTTGCATGATTCATAACAGTAGCAAAATTACAGTTATGAAGTAGCAATAAAAATAATTTTATCTTAGGTGGGGGGAGGCGTTACCACTACACGAGGAACTGTATTAAAGGGTCACGGCATGAGCAAGGTTGAGAACCACTGTTTTAACTCTTACAGGGTAAATGAACAGGGATGTCACAATATAATTGTTCTCTGGGTTGTTTAATGTGTATATTTTGATAAGTATGGGATTATCTGTGGAAATAGCAAGAGCAAGCCATAGTTTAGTAGCTACTGTTAATCTAGTTAGGGTTTATCAAGAGGGGTTATAATAAAAGAAAATATAGCTAACCTGAATCAGTACCTTTCACATGATAGAGCTCTGTGTTCTCAAAATATTAGCCAGATAAGAGTGTTATTTGGAGCTCAGGGTCTAAAATTGGGACAAAAAGCCCAATTATGACTTCCTTATAAATAAGGGTCTACAACAAGAGAGATATTTTGAAAAGAATGCAGATAAGAAGGATACTGTGTTAAATGACTAAGTTGTTCAAAGGACAAGAATGGGTAAAGGAAGGTGCCTGACATCTACATGGACATGAGTTGCAGAAGAATCAAAGAGTAAAGAGCATGTATTTAAAATGAAATGAAAACAAACCAAAACAGAGTGTCCAGAAGACAAACTTTGGGGTAATCAATCACAGAAAGACTAAAACTTGTCAGACTGTACAGTGACATTGATAAAGAATAAAAGGAGTCCATTTCTAAGAAGTCAGGAGTGTCCATATGACCTATTTATGATTAATAGAATGGCAACAGAATAGCATACATTTCTTTTTGATGTGTATAGTGCACTCCTCCCCCCAGTATCCTTGGACAGATGCATATTGACAACTACAATATCTTAACTAGTCAAGAAACTTCGTCATCCTAGATCCTTTAGGGAATGCAGAATGTAGAAACCCACCACCACTAGTGACGGTCAAGAGACTTCCGTTGAGATTTCAGGGGTGTGATGTTGTATAGATGTTCTTTCTGCAACTAATACATAAAACTCAATTTTCTCCAAAAGCAAAGCCTATGGGAAAGTGTTATACACTTAAAAATGCTCAATTTCACTCAAAGCAAGTAGATGGAAACACCTTCTAAGAAGACTAATAGATAAGGGGAATATATATGATGGAAAAACATTCCTGAATGAAAATTTGGTGGGAGGGAAGCAATCAAGGTCAAGTGGGTTGAAATGAAGCAGAGAACTGTGGTTGCAGTACTACAACTTTTAGAAATACAAGTTTTACATGCATCAATGTGCAGGATAGATTGTGGAGAACTAAAATAGCAGGAGCCCAGAGACAGAAAATCTGTGGAATTTCTTATTCAGAAATATTTCTATTCATACTTCAGGAAAATGTAGTACTGCCTGATTCAAGTTTACATATTTAAAGCATTCGGTATGAGGGTTTTTTTTTTAAAGAATGCTCCTTTTAAAATATATATGATTTTATGTTTAATGTGCAAAAGTATTCTGAAAGCTTGAGGAAAAGATGGCCGAAAATATCACGGAATGTTTTCCAGATGTGCGCGAGCTGCCTGGTTCCTCATGACCCCATGTGCATGGAATGAAGCCCTGCCCACTCGGGGCCGGGACCACAGTCCTTTCCGTTTGATGCCATGGTGGCAACCGCGATGCCAAACCATCTCTCTTATAAGCCACTGTATCGATCAATCCCAAATGAATAATACCAGTCCATTTCAGCTCACGGATGCCAAGGCTTTCGACCTTTCTCTGCGTCCCATTTCATTTGATGACTTCCAATTTCCCGAGATTGACACTGTGTATTTTATGTGTACAGATCACTAATGGGTGCTTGCAGCTGTTTATTCTTATTCTGAGTTGAGTCCAGCAACAAGTGAAGGCCCCCCGCGCTGTACTCCATCCACATCCTAATGGATGACTCTTCTACAGAGGCAGCTCTTTTCCAGTTAGGCTTGGAGCACCTCCCACCTTGAGTTACTCCTCTTCCAGCTCTATGTCAGATGACATGCCTTGGCTACTCCTAAGGCTAGTAGTGGTTAGTCCCTCAGGATTGGACCGTGGATTCCTTTTTCCTAGTCTCATTTCAGTCTGGAAGTTTTGCTGAAATCTGTTCGCAACAGATGATTCGACATTCCAGTGGTTTTTTTTCCCCATCAAACTGGTAACTAATTGATGGCTGAGTGGTGGTTTGAATGTGTACTGTGAGGTGCATTAGAGGGGCTTCTGTGTAATTGTGATCCCACATGTAACAGAGACACCGCCCAGTCCCATGCCATCCTCCCAACTTTCCCTGGGCCTGAGACCCTTGTTGTAGGTACGAAGTCAGTCCATCTTGTTGGGAGCCTTCTCCTCTTCCCTGGCCCTGCACTTTACCAAGCATGATGTCCTTCTCTAGGGACTGCCCTCTCCAGACAACATGTCCAAAGTATCTGAGACCAAGTCTTAGCATCCATGCCTCTAGGATAGACTGGTCCTTTTGACCATCTACCGTGCTTTCCATCTTTACCAATATCAGAATTCAAATGCATCAATTCTCCTGCAGCCTTCAGTATTCCATGACCAACTGTCACATGCATCTGATATCACTGAAATACCATTGCTTGGGTGAGGAAAACTTGAGTCCTCAGAAAAACACCCTTCAACCCATGTTCAAAGTTCTCGTGCAGTGCACTTAGCCAGTGCAATCAATCTTTTGATCTCTTGACTGTGGCTTCTATGAGGATTGATTGTGGACCCAAATGAGATGATATCCATCACAAAATTGATGTTTTTCCCCATTTATCATGGTGCTACCTCTTGTTGCTATTCTGAGGATTTTGGTTTTTACATCGTTATCATTCATATTAAGTGCTGCAATAGTTGTTCTTCATCAACTTTTAGCAAACATGATAGTGTCATCTGCATAGCACAACTTGTTAATAAGCCTTAATTTTTATTCCACACTCTTTTACATATGAGTCTGCTTCTCTTAAGAGTTTCTCAGGATACAAACTGAATAAGTCTAATGAGTGGCTCCTACCCTAACACACATCTTTCTTGATTTCGAACCATTCCTTTGTTTGGTTGGAACAACTCCATTTTGATCCATGTACACGTTCTTCATTAGCACAAAAAAGTGTTCTGGGCCTCATATACATTTGAACATATAAGAGGTAGTAAACAAAATAGTGTCGATTTCAACTCATGATGACTCGAGACCTATCAGATGAACACTGGGTTTCACAGGATTTTCAGTGTCTAGAAACAGATTATCAGGTCTTTTTCCTGAGATATCTCTGGGCAGCTTTTTAAGTTATAGCAAATTCTGAAATATCTGTACTTCAGTTAAGACATATAATCATATCTAATTCTTCCAATTCTGGTGGAATATATACTAGAATATCAATGAGTTCTTCTGAAAAGAGTGGAAGAAGAAAACTAGGCTTATAGCAAATTATTTTGAAACTGGAAAAGCTGGCTTTATCTTGAATAGTCAATATTTTCAGTTTAATTTCATATTGGTGAATTTTTAATTCAAATATACTATTTTAATATTTCCCAAATGTTACCATGAACTAAATTTATAAAAATTCCATATGTTGGCTCTTTTACTCATGTTAATTTTCTCCCTAGATAATTATGATTTAAAATGATATTCACTTTGATTAAGAACAATTACTATAATTGGCCAGTTTTGCTACCTGAGTATCACAAGCCCTCGTGATCTCCTGGGATGAGCAGTGTCCTTCTGTCCACATGGATGGACAGTCAAAATCATCAGTCACATCACAGGAGCAAGAGGAGGGAATGTACAGTCTTAGGAAGCTGATATAAAGGCCCTGTAAATAGGAACTAGCTTGCCGGCCATGGGCTTGGAATTATTTGTTTGTTGGTTGATTGTGGTTGTTGTTACTCTTACCTAACAATCTACAATTTGCTTTAAAATACAGTATATGCAATCTACAATGTGTGATTAGAAATGGTCCAGCCGTTGTCTTTGTATGACAATACAAATTATAATCTTCATATCATATGAATATTGATTTTTAAAAACTCCATAATTAAGATAAGTCTTAAATTAACATTATAGTTGTGCATTTAGATGATTTATTACTAACCAGGATGAACATCAATTAAGAAAATACTAATGTTAGATATGTGCTTTCAGTATACCCTTCACTTTCTAGTGTATATGATGACATTTCTTATGCCCACTATTTGCTGAATATCTTCCTAAGTGTGAGTTATTCATAAAGATGAGAAGTACCCATTAACTCAATTATATGATCAATATGTATCATTATAACTCACCCAAATTTTGAAGGTAAGTTGTTTTTGTAAAACGCTTTTGTATAGGTTGTGCTGAAAACTCAACATCTGTTTTATTAATGATCATGAACCTTCACAGTTCATTGTTTCCTATTCCCTCTCTTGTTTCATGATATTTAGTAGTAATTCTGTAGATATGTAACACCTCTCTTTTTGAGAAATGTACAATAGTTTTGGGTTATGGATGAGCAGCTCAGGTGGTTGCTTATACAAGCTAAAGATCAGCAGTTTGAAACTTCCAGCTTCGCCAAGGGAAAAAGAGGAGACTTCCTGTTCCAATGAAGATTTATAACCTTTATAGATTGTACCCTGTGCTGTGGAGTCACTGCAAATCAAAATCAACTCCACAGTATTGCATTCCTAGAGTTTGTATGTAAATCATTGTACACAAGATATGTAAATGATGTTTGTAGCATCTTTTACAATTCTAATATACGTTGTGTCACTCGTCCCTGGTTATACAAGGCAATGGCTTCTCAATGCACTTTATATAGACTCCAACATGTGTCTCTATATAAACCTGGCCTAATGCTAGATTTCCTCTCTTAAAATACTTCCTGTCATTGATTCTGTACTTTATACACAGTATCTTAGAATATATCATGCTTTTCACACCACACAAAAAAAAGTTGTGCTAGATGTTGTAATGAAATCTGAAATCCCCTTCCCTCCCACTCCTGCCCATCTTTTCCTATAGCTAGCTCCTTTCTATGTTTCTGACCTCGGCCACTGTCTTAGCTTACTAATGCTGCTATAACAAAAATACTCAGAGTGGGTGGCTTTACAAAGAGAATTTATTTTGTTAGAGCTTATCAGGCTGGACATTCAAATATGCGGTAGTGTTTCAAGGGTGAAGACTTTCTGTTTTAAGTCTGGGAACATGATCTTTCTCTCTCTCAGTGTCTGTTTATCGTTTCTTGACAGGCATCTTATGGAATCTGTTTTTCCTCTTTGTCTTGTTTGCTAGAGTCAGTGTGTTATCTAATCCTTTTTGTTCATTGAAGTGAGTGACTTAAGACACACCACATCAAAGAAAACCCTATTCCCAAATGGTGTTATATCAGAAAGTATCAAAATTACAACACATACTTTTAGAAGGCATGATAACTCGTAGGAGTCACTTTGGCTGTCTTAGTAGTGATGCTTTTTCCAAGCCTCTCAAGGTGACTGGCACAGAATAAGTGATGAATAAATATTTGTATTATAAAAATGTACTCTCCGAAGAAAGGAAAGAAGGGAGTTAGGAAAGAAATGCACAGTGAAAACTTTTGCTCTGCTTATTGTATACTGACTGCAATTAGAAAACACACAGACAGAGGAATCCACTTTAAAACAAATTCATAATTAGAAATATAATAAGCTCTATCTAGCATGTGGTGTGCTATGTTACTATGGTCAAACATCATGCAGGTTTAGAGGTGTTTTAATTATGTAAGGATTGGAAACATTTTCTTAAGCATACTATTTCATGCAATTTAACAAAGTACACATCCTTATGTCAATATTGTAATGAAACAGCATTGATATAACAGAATTATATGCATGTAAGTTACAGATATAAGCTCTCCTACTGTGAATGTGGATCTCACTATGATTACCTAGTCAGTTTAAATAGTTTTTACTAATTTAATTTCCCTTTCCATTTCATATTAATAGATTGTCATGGTTGATTTACCTGAAGTAATTAATAATTTTGGAGCTACCTTATGACTACTGAAAGGTATCACAGAAATTAATCATAGATATTTTAAGCCATTTAATTTCCTGCTTTACACAGATAAAAGAGAGTGGTTTTGAAGAAAACCAAAAGTTTGGTACAACTTTAATGACACTGATAGTTATTTTAATTGGCCATTTCCATTTTAAAATAGCTTTGTTTTCATCTTAAATTTTTATATTTTTATTTTAATCAAGATAATTACATTTAATAAATGGGCTAGAAAAATTCAAGAGGGGAAATTGAAGAAAAATATTTTTTAAAGTACCATATGTAACAAAACCATAGATTAATTTGTATTGCCTTTTTTAATTTAATTTTTTTTCTTGTTGTATTGCCTTTATAACAGTGATGTTTACCCATTGATCTTAAGTGAGTTTAAGTTCATGTTTTGCCGCAGAAATGTTCCTTCTATATGACTCCCTTATTCAAAATATATTTGGGCACCTAATAAAGACAAGTACTGCCCTAGTTAGACTCAGGGTTATTTTAAGATAATTGTGACATCAACTCAATAATATTGGGTGATTCAGGAATATTTATTGAGTAATTATTATTGATCATTTAATCCCTGTCAGGCACTGTAGCTTGTCTGAGGAGAGAGCAGTGAATAGAAATGTACTTGGCGACAAGAATTACCATCTAGTAAGGAGATTTCTAAATATTTTGATTGTATCTTGAGAAAATGTCACAGGGGACCATATGTGACCTCTGCAGGTTTGGTAATGGAGATGAAGGATCCATCTCCTCCCAAGGCTAGGGCATGACTCAGACTGCCCTCCATTCTTTCTTTCCCCCTGTCTGACACTGTACTTGTCTGCTGGCTTTGGTAACTCGCTGCAGTGGCCACATAGAACAAACACACAGTACTCATGCTTAAGGGAGCTTGTCAGGGAAGTCAGCTGGTTACTCTGGGTCAGGATCAGTAAAGAATAAGGAGACGGGCCTTGGTTCTCAGCAGCAGCATTCCTCAATCAAGACCTAAACCTCTCTTTAAGATTCTCTCCCTCTAATTCACCTCATGGACTCGTGACCTCAGCATCTAGTCTTGATGTGGCATGGTCTCTACTCCCTTGACCACTTGTAAAGTGCAGGTTCTCCAATGTTCTCTCCTCGTGGCTCTTCTTTCCTGATGATTCTGAGACTACCCATTGCTTTTGTCTCTCAGCAGGCCAAACCCCCAGGAAACAAATGAGAGTGACTTGGTTCAAATCCTCTAATGGAGACAGAATGCATTCCACCTTAATCATGTCCATCAACACATCTGAGTATTTGCATCCAAATTCTTCCAATTGCTTCCCACATGGCATTACAGCCATAGGACTGGAGACTAAAATAAACAATACATCATAAAAAGGACTAAGGTGGTAAGGACCATATTGATCAACTACATCACATCCCTACGTATATGTGAGGGGCCTTCAAAAATATGTGGAAATATATCACTACTTTTAATTCAATTTTTCAGGTCCTCTGCATGTACATCATATACTTAAAAATAAATAGATTATTGATAGATATATTAGATTAATGAATAGATGGATAGATAACCATTGTGGTAGACATGTAAGGCAGGGAATGGATGTTTGGGGAGATGAAACTTAGATGTACTTAAAGGAGAATGAAGAGATGATACAAACAGTAAATATAGTCTTTCTAGCTATGGGGAACTCAAGGCATCTTTGAGTGAATTGTTAGAAAGGTAGAAGGTATTAGTTGGGGAATAAGACATTAAGAATGAAGATTATGCTAGTATTTCCAGTTATCAACAAGGCATTGGTATAACTTTGAAAGTTATTTATAAACATATAATGGAGTATCAAACCATCAAAAGTATCAAATCATCAATAATTTGCTTGATTATTGAATCATCAAAAATTCTAATTGAAAAGAGAATGTTGCAGTGAGCAAGTGGTTAAAATACTTAAGAAATTGTTAAGTCACTGCATCATGTAAATATGGCAGACAGTGTTCTGTGTTTCAGACCTTCATGACTGGCAGTTTCCAGGAAGGACAGTAGCCAGGAGCCTGTGGCGATGCAAACTAAGAAGGACAGTCCTACACTTGAGGTGGCATTAAGTGGCTCACACTCTTCATGACCACCCATGATTACCACATTCTTTTGTGGCTGGCAGCTTGTGCCCTGTGGGATAGCAGAGAGTGGAGGTTCCTAAAGTGAATTGGTTTGGGGCACTTGGAGGCATTCTCAGAAAGCCCGTTTTCTAGAAGTTCTAAGTGCTACTAAGGGCGGTCCTGGAGTTGTTGGATGCTTCTGGGAGAGCATTAGGAGCACATTAGCTTCTCATAAGTAGCCTTGGGGGGTTGAGCAGCAAAACCTGCTCCATCGGCATGGATTGCACCATTGCAGTGTGGCTGACATCCTGCAGATCTGCAGCTTCATTGTGGCGATGGGGGCAGGGATGAGAGCAAGTGATCTGTGACAGGGATGAGTTGGCAATTTCTGGGCGGGCTGGATGTGCACAGTAGATAGAACACTTACTAAATGATTAGACAAAAGTTTATTCCAGCAGGATCCTAGTGATTCAGGGAGAGGAATTTAGAACACTGTCGTCACTGCTCCAAATGCTGGAGTGCCTTCTGATCTCTCCGACAGACTCCAGAATAATACAGAATAGTTAGTCAGAAAGACTACCTAGAAGTCCACATTTATAAATAGGCATGGAGGAAGAAATTAGATTAAAGGAAATTGTTATATAATTTGATTTTTTAAACCCTCTCCTCCCATTTATTTTTTTAATCATAAAGCTTTCTCTTAGGAACTACAGAGTGAATGACAATTCATTTAATGTGTCTTCTTGGGGTGAGGTAGAATTTCATAACTGGAACATCTAGACTTTTAATCATTTAATTATCATTGGTGCTATATTAATGATATAGCAAAGAATCTATTCCAGATTCATTTTTCTTTTTTTATAATTTAACTTCTAAAATAGTTAACATGGGAATGCCCACAGCTATATAGAACCCAGTAAAACAATCAACTCAACATATAAATCCCTGATAAATAAGAGACAGTTGCATACTAGAGATAAAAATAATAGCAAGAAACTATATATTATGAATTCAGTGTCTCCATTTTTCCTTCTCATTCAGTATCAATAACAACTAAAAACTCTTCAGAAAGAATCATCTTCATTTTATAATGTTAGATTATGCCTCTAAGTTGTTGCCTAAACTGCCTGAAGTTGTGACTTACCACCAAGTTAGCTGCAGTTTACAGCAACCCTCTGTATAACAGAAAGAGTGCTGCTGGGTCCTTCTCCATCCAAAAAATCACTAGTATGTTTGAGTCCGTTTCTCCAACTAGTGGCTCAAGCCATCTTAACGATAATTTCCATCATTTCTGCTGACCCTCTATTTAACTAAACTTTAATGAACATAAAGCTGACATTTGAGTCTGCCTCCTAAAATAGCCCATGCAGAACAAATCCAACACATGTTTCACAGACCTACACTGATGCCTCCAAAGCACAGGGGTATATAAGAGTGGTAAATAAAATGATTGTTTTTTCCTTAAACAACTCTCATGGGGAAAATGTAACATCAAGTGCCTCATGTACCAAAAAAAAAATTCAACCCCATTGCTTTTTGAGTTATTTCAGACTCATGATTACCCCATGTGTTACAGAGAACAGCTATTCGATTGGGGCTTCTTACCAGTAATCGTCTTGGAAGACAATAGCCAAGCCTTTCTACTGCAGTGCTGATGACTGAGGTTTTTTGTTTGTTTTTTGCTTTTTTAAAGAACTCTATAGTTTAGCAGACTAACATAGCTCATATGTCCTGCCCAGAGACCTTGAATCCACCAAAAAGAACAGACAATGTAAGTTGCAGTTTTAAGGCAGTAAAAGGTACACTTCCAAGTATATGATCCTGATATGGTGGAAACTGGTTGACATTTAAATAAAAAATAGTGAGAGAGAAGGAGTGAGGACAAGATATAAATCTTGGGTAGAATCTACATTCAAGTGTTTTATTGGGTATGAAAATGAGGGGGGAAAGGACTTATGATTGACTTCCAAATTTGTGACTGAGAGAAAAATGCCAGTCACCAAATCATTTGCAGAAACCATCTTAAAGAAGAAAAAAATCAAAAGTAAGTTTGAGAATACTGAATTTTAGATGGATTTTTGTTTATTCTTTTCCATCGTAACATATTTGAATGGTTATAAAGGGATGAAGCTCTATATGGATTCTGTTGCTGTTGCATTGGAAGCGTTATATTCTAAGGTCCAAAAATTTCACATTGCAAATGAAGTATATATTCATTGCTACTCCACTTGTTATGGTGGTGATTTTCTACACCTTTTTTCTTAATATAAAACAATGAAAAGCAAAAGAGTATTATGACATGTATGGAGACATCAGGAATAGGAACATGTTATTTTTTTTTCCTCTATCATGAGAGAAGGTTGTTTGGATTCCCTCAATAGCTCTGCCAAAGAAAGGCTTCCCTTAAGAATTTCTTTATGAATCTATGGATTAAAGCTTATGGCAGGAAGGACAGTGATAAGCTCGTGATAATGGCATAAGAAGGAAGCCTCTCAGAATGTGCCCGTGACTCATACTCCTTCGTAACAGAAACTTAAATGGCATCATAAATGGTAAAATATCACAGAATTATGAATGAGTTAATTTATGTTTACCAATCTGTTATCAAGTGTAGGACAACAGAAGGAAGGAAGGAAGAGGCCTAAGTCATACAGGAGACTTTAGCATAACTATTTTAAGAGACAGAAATCAGGCTTATTACTATTTACACTAATTATTGTGGGAAATCCAACCGAACAATCCCAGTAACACTTATCTTCCTATTTTTCATTTGTTTGTTTGAAACAAATGTCCTCTCTTCCCCTACCCCTTAAAGTCATTGTCTTAGTAAAAGGAGCACTGATGGTGTAGTGGTTCTTCTGCACGTGGTGCTGCAATCTTCCTTATCAGCAGTTCAAAGCCAGAGTTACTTCAGAGGGAGGAAGAATGGGCTTTAGCCGCCTCTACACAGTTACAGGCTCAGAAACCCACAGTCAATGAGTCTATTTTTTTTTCTTTAGTAATAGTTTACTTACATAAGAAAAGAATTACAAGAAGTTCCTACTTCCAAAAAGATCTCAGATTTTTTATGGAGGAAATGCTCCATTAAAACTTTTCATTTCTATGAGAGTGAAAATAAAATATTCAAACTACAATTAAAAGTAGCTCTCTCACCTGCTTGACTGCTAGCTGCAAGGCTGCTTGTTGGAAGCTACCGGGTAGATCCATGAAAGGAACAAGTGGTCACTTGCTTGTGAAACAAACATGAAAAGCAAACAAAAGAATGAAAATCAATCAGATACTTCTACTCTGTCATAATATGACCACAGTTATTTCCTGTTATCACAATGTATTTTCTCAGATGATTGCAATAGCCCAATTTATGTATTAGCCCAATAGGTATTTGGCACCATCATAGATAATGAAAATCAAAATCTTCTGTTGTCCTAGCTAGCTGCTTGTATCAAAGCAAGACAGATGTTTTCATGGAATGACTGGTTGGGTTCACATTTCTCATGCTGTGATTCACCACCCAGCACTTACCAGATGCTCCTGTGACTGATTGGGTAGGGGCTGAAGAGAGACTTGGCTGCTGGCTGCCAGAAGAGTTGTTGTTCACACAAGACTATATTCCTAGTGCTGCTTATCCTGCCTTGTAGTCTCTTTATGTCTCTAGCAAACCTCTATCCTTGCGAGCATTGCCTGGGAGTTCTGTGTAGCCAGTGCAATGCATTATCAAATGCAGCTCAGAAAGACAATGCTGCGGAGCAATGGTTGGTGGCAGAGTAGGCAAAGAAGGATGGAGACTAGAGGCATGTCCGCTGCTGGCCTCACCTCAATAGGGAAGCCCAAGAAGATCAACTGCTGCCCTCCAGGCTGTTTGTTTTCTCGGTATTCAAATGGCATAGCTCTGTAGAAGTACAGAAGGTCATTCTTGACAAAATGTTGCACAAATCTTAATTTCTTAGTTTTGATAAACTTGTCATGTGTGTCTAAGATGTGCTTTTTCAGAAAGAAGGAGGAAGCCTCAAAGGGAGAGCTCTGTATTTCACCCTCAGAGCCTGCCTACCAACACTTCAGCTTCCCGCACTCATTTCACAGTGGAAGGTTGAAGTAAGCATTGTTGAAAACTCAGACTCAAATTATAAAGACGGTTTTAATCACAACCAAGCACACATGCAGCTATCTCATTATCTTCATGCTCATGCAGTATGCCATTACAAAGATTTAATAGTATCTTTTATTGTGTGCACATACAATAATTGATGGACATTTTAATGGTGTCTAACTTTTTGCTGACCTCATAGCGAAGTGAACATAGGCTTAGATGTCTCAATTCACCATGTACGAAGAACATGGTAGGATGCACTCTTAGAATTTTTGAAAGTAGCTTAACCATTATGTTTATGAATTTGCACTTCCCAGTGGACTGTGAGCTGAACCACTTTCTGAATGACATCTAAGGATGTGTCAGGAGCTGTGCTGGCACAGTGGTTACACCTTGGGCTGCTAACCACAAGCCTTCCAGTTCCAAACCAGTTTGCTGCAGGAGACAAGCAGGGCTTGCGGCAGCCATGTGGAGTTTCAGTTTCAGAAACTCACAGGGCGACCCTGTCCTGTCCTCAAGGGTCTTGGCTGTGAGCACGCATCACCTTGATGGCAGTGAGTTTCCTGGTAACTGGGATCTTACATCTGACCTCTGTTCTAAGGATGCTCATGGCACAAATGTTTACGTGTCTGGCTGGTAACTGAAAGGTTGATGGTTGGACTAGTGGGTCTATTGGAGAGAGACCTGGTGATCTGCTCCCTAAAGATTGTTCTCAGCCAAACCCACTGCCCTTGAGTCAAGCCCAAGTCAAAGCAATCGTACAAGTTTCGGAGGCAGAGACTCGTCTTTCTTCCTGAGAGGAGCTGAACCACTGACCTGGAGGTTAGCAGTCTGATCATTGGCAGGAAACCCTCAGGAGAAGGTCTCTTCAGTCATGTGGGGCCAACAGGTGTTACAAATCCCCTCCGTGGCACCTAAGAACAAGAGTAAGTTGGCCCTGTGAGGAAATGTGTTCCCTCCCAATTGATGGTTTCACATTGTTGATCAGTCACTGCATTTATCCTTAGGTTTATTATCTGTTTATATTATTTGCCTCTGTCCAGTTTATCCAAACAGTTTTTTAAAGGTATTTTTATTAAAAAATGATGTATGAATGCTAATTATTTTGAATTTCATCTTACCAAGTCTTATTTTCCATTAATAGACAATTCTACCTGAATGTCTCAATAAAGTCTTAACCATGTGATTCACTTTTTGGTTCCTGCAGTCTGTTTTTATACTACTTTCCCATTTGAAGTCCTTAAGGTATAAGGTACCTATACTACCATATATAATTTGGTTTTTGGTTTTTGGGGCGTCACTGCCCTTTGGTGGTGGGAGTAGGAGGCCCAGCCTTGCTGCTGGATTTGAACCTCCAACCCAGTGGGCCGCAGTCCCGCGCACAACCACTACGCCACCGGGGCTCAGCCCCAGGTCACCGGGGTCAGCCCCTATAATTTAATATTTTATTAAATAAAAAGTTTCAAGACCTTCCTATTAGCTGCTGGATTATCATAGAATTTTGTAATTTTATTAAATAAAAATATCAAGAACTTCTTATTAGCTGCTAGATTGCCATAGTCTTTCTGCTGTTAGATATGATAAATGCTTTATCCCAACAAAAGATCAAAGGGTATGATCAAAGTTTATCAGAGTAAAGTATTGTTTTAGAAAGAAAGGTGGGCCTGTGAGACACTAATGAACATGAACTAATTTATATTTAATTTGCAAGACACCTTGTAATTCTGGGCCTACAATAAATGTGCTTTTATGTTGAATTTACTTATTCTATCAAGGTGCGTGCTTGTTAGGTGCTGGCGATTCTAACTATGTACAACAGAACAAAACTCTTCTCTGTCCCTCATGAGTCTCATGATCATTTCTTTGTTAGAACCCATTATGTCCCCAGAACAGCAGCATGTTCTTGGAAACTTTAAGAACTTTGGGGTTCTGACTCGAGCACTGCGGTTTCTGGCTAATGATAAATGGCGCATCAATAGAATGATTCCACAAGCTCTTCTCTCTATCCAGTCACTGCCCTACAGCCTGTTCTCACTCAACACGACAGCACAGAGCCAGGGCACTGATGCGGTGCGTATGTGCACCTGGAGCCTTCCGAGGTTGGATTCTGGGCTGCACGTGCCAAATGGGAAATGCAAGAGAGGCGCTGATCTTTGAGCCGGCACCTCCTTGGTTAAGATTCAGAGGCCACTGGGGAATGTGAGGAGGAAGAGAACAGAGATCCAATAGGAAGAGGGAAGACAGGGAAGGGTCCCTAGAGAAGGGGCGTGGGGTGGATTCTCATGGGAAATTAGAAGTTAGATTAAGGGAAAATTGAAAATAGTATTCCATGCTAGAGACTGAGTACGGCAAGTTTGGAAAGTAGGAAGTCCATGAACGTACCTAATTTGGCTTGGCTGAGGCTAGAGAAAAGGGGATCATGAGCGGGAAAGGAAGAGTAGAGAGGCCTTGTCCTCAAATATCTTTTGGACAGTGAGAGGAGCTGAGAGCTTGTTACACAGACATGGGGAATCCATTAAGATCCCTTAATGATGGGATGGGAAGAGTCAACACCACATGATAGCAGAGAATAAAAAGCACTTGGTCAGGCAAGAAACTAATTATAAAGTACATCTCACAAGGCCTTGAAAGATTGAATTTTCTACAATAATGCTTATGCATTATTATATCTCGTGTGTTTTATGTCTCTTTTGCCTTATGGCACTTAATCTGTGCATTCACCTAGAGACTGCTGTCAGGCATTGATGCTTCCTTTTTTTGGACAATGAAAAGGAAACAATCTGCTACCTGATTTTGCAAGACTAAGATGGGGCAGTTAATACTGCTTTTGGGTAAAGACTTTTCTATGTTGAAGTGCTTTATCAGTCCTAACTTAAAATTAGCTGTTGATCTTTTTTAAAAAAATAATATCACTTAGAGTTTTTTTTTGTGGGCACCACTGCCCCCTGGTGGGAGGGGAAGGCTCAGTCTTACTCCTGGAGAGCTGCTGCTGGATTTGAACCACCAACCTGTGGGCTGCAGTCCCGCACACAATAGCTGTGCCACCGGGGCTCAGCCCTATTGAGGGTTTTTACAACTCATCACAACCCATACATGTATCCATTATGTCAAGCACATTTGTACATTTGTTGCCATCCTTATTTTCAAAATAGTTGCTTTCTACTTGAGCCCTTGGTATCAGCTTCTCATTTTTGCCCTCCCTCCCCTCCCCCTGAATCCTTGATAATTTATAAATTATTTTGTTATGTCTTACACTCTCCACTGTCTCCCTTCACCCATTTTTCGCTTGTCCAACCCCTGGGGAGGGGGTTATATGTAGATCTTTGTAATTAGTCCCCACTTTCTACCCTACCTTCCCTCCACCCCCCTGGTATGGTCACTCTTACCACTAGTCCTGAAGGAATTATTTACCTTGGATTCCCTGTGTTTGCAGTTCCTATCTATACCAGTGTACATCATCTGGTCTAGCCAAGCCAGATTTGTCAGGCAGAATTGGGGTCATGATAATGGGGAGAAGGAAGCATTTAAGAACTAGAGGAGAGTTGGATGTTTCATGGTTGCTACACTGCACCTTGAATGGCTCCTTTCCTTCCTGCCTCCCTTCTATGAGGGGATATCCATTTGCCTACAGCTGGGCTTTGGGTCCTCATTCTGCTATCCCCATTATTCACACTGATATGATTTTTTTGTTTTTTTGCTGCCTGATACCTGATCCCATTGACACCTTGTGATCACACGTGCTGGTATGTTTTTTCCATGTGGGCTTTGTTGCTTCTGAGCTAGATGGCTGCTTGTTTAGCTTCAAGCCATTAAGACCCCAGATGCTATATCTTTTGATAATCTGGCAACATTTAGCTGTTGGCTTTAAAGGACCTCTTACCAGGAATTCACTATATATTCCCTTTTATTTATTAATTGCATTTTCAAATTGAGTATTAACTATATTTCCAACTTGGAGCGAGATTCTGGAGCTAGGAGAGTAAGCATTACTGTCATTACCTGTCATAAAGTATGCTGTAAAGGAGAGAATTTGATATGAATTGAGTATATTTTTATGTATATGAGATAAAATGTCATATATTACCTTCTATTGTATTTCCTAAAACCTATGTCATCCAGATGCATAAGTGCTTGTGAATTGCATGTTAATAAAAATTTCATTATGGGTATTTTTGTATATTAATCTCAATTTTTCCTCATTTTTACACCATAAAATTACCAGGTGGATACATCACAAGGTCAAGGTTCTCTTGGTTTTTGTTTCACTCCTAACTTTTGTTACTTGATGAATAAATGATTTCATCCAAAACATTGTCGGTTCATACTCTCACAGTCTAAGTGTCCAAAGACACTGAGGAGTAATGATTTTTTTGAAAATCCTTTTAAAGAAACATATAAAGTGTATGTCTTGATGTATTGTTGGAAAATAGAGGGATGACCCAAAATGGTCACCATACTTATTCTGAACTTTTCAGAACCCTCCTACACTGGGGATTCCCCCCCGCCCCAGTTCTTAAAAAGAACAATTCTTTCTTTATAATAATGTAAACCTGCAGAAGATTTGTTGTTTATTTTATCGTGGTGATTCCAGAGAATGTTCCTTTTTTTTTTAATCCCACTGCTCAAGTGTTGCTGTAAGTGTGCACGTCTCTATTTGATGGATGGGGAGGGCTACCAGTGGGGAATGAGAAAAACGGTGGCAGGCTGTTAACCAAAAGGGCATGCATCCAAAAAAGATGGAGCTTTCTGCATCCATCAAGAGTTACAGCCCTGAAAACTCACAGGGGCAGTTCTAGTGTGTCCTACAGCGGTGGTTCTCACCCTCCCTCTCACCGCGATGCTTTCATACAGGTCTGCAGGTGGTCGTGACCCTCGCCATAGAATTATTTTCATTGCTACTTCTTAACTGTCCTTTTGGTACTGTTATGAATTGTACTGTAAATACCTGATATACAAGATGTGTTTTCATTGTTACAAATTGTACATAATGAAAGCATAGTGATTAATCCCCAAAACAATATGGAGTTATATATTGTAAATCTTCACGTTGGGTCCTTGTATGTGGGCATATCTGCTTGTGGGTGGGTTACCTGGAGTGTGTAAAGCGCAGTCTCCTTCCGCTAAGATCAATCCTTGAAAATACGTGTTTTCTGATAGTCTGAAGTGATCCCTGTGAAAGGGTTGTTCAACCCCGCCCCCCCAAAGGGCTAATGACCCACGGGTTGAGTACCGCTGTTAAACAGGATCCTTATGAGTCAGCATGGAATCAATGACAGTAATTTATATTTTAAGTCCATCAGTGCCCCTTGATGACTGTGACCTTCATGCTTTATGTGAGGAAGCGTGTTGTCAGGCTTCACCAGTGTTAATTCCTTCTTCATATGTAAATATTTTCCTCACTAGCAATTTAGGACGATGTTAGCATGATGGATCATGAATTGGGCTTCTAATCACAAGGAAGACAGCTCTGTCTTCTATCAGCTCTGTGGGAGAAAGATGAGGCTTTCTGCACAAGCGACTAGTTATTGTCTTGGATACTCACTGGAGCAGTTCTACTGGGTCACCATGAATCCTAAGTGACTCTGTGGCAGTGAGTCTGATTTTGGGTTTGGAATACTAATAAAACTTTAGTTGTGAATTTTTATAGTTATGTCTTTAGATCCCTGCTCTATCTCAGTCATTTGTGATTTTGGACATACTGTTTATTCATTCTATACTATAGTGATAATTAAAATTGGTACAACCTGAATTATCTTCAATTCTTTATGGAAGACATTATAAATCTGGGCTTTATAAACCAGTGGATATAGATGCATTTTGGAAGGTATTCACTACTAACGGATGCTGAAACAAGGGTATCTCCAGGGGTCAACAACCCAGCTCCCCCAAATAAAGGTCTCCAAAGCACTCCATTCTATTAGCCTGCTGAGACCCAGGACACCCAATCCCGTGTAAAAGCACTCAGCTTTACTTGCTCTGTGGTCTGGGAAATCTACCACTCTGTCTCCTGCTCTGACTGTTAGTTCTTCTTCTCATCCTATGATATCACAGCTATCTTCTGCATTCCCGGGATCACTGAATGGGGATCTTTGAGGTATAGAACATGCACTTCTGGTTCTTGCTGGTCAGACTTTGGAAAACTAAGTATGCTAAGAGTTTGGTCTTAGCCATATGAAGAATGCACATTTAAGGGCACTGTGATAAAGAGATTTGAATTTAAAAGGCATTTCTTGGAGTTGTCAAGCATTTTTTAAAGGTGTTATGTGTTGAATCCCTATCCACATCCCTCCTGCAAATGTGTGCATTTGATTCAGGCAGCTCCACCTGTAGGTGTGATCCCATTCGAAAATGGCGCTTGCTTTTGTTATGTTTTTGTTTTTGTTATGTTAATTCTTTCAGACCCCAGTAGGAAGAGTACTCTTTCTAAACATTTCTGTGATAAAATAGCATAAAAGGTACTCAAAACTATACCCTATGGATGGGGATGGGACACTGCATGTAGAGATCCGTGAATCACAGATGCATAAGCAAGCCTACTGTGCAAGGATATCAGTTACTAAGTAGAGACAAAGGAACCTCCCTCCCCAGATAGGTTAAGCACACTTACTTTTACACTCCAGAACTGTAAGAATATAGTGTTTTTCTTTAAAGCCACCCACGTGTGCTTTTTTCATTTATTTTTCGTAGTTGAGCCAGTAAAGATGGTAAAAGACGTATCACTATTGAGGAGATTGTCACCAGTTTTCATCAGAGAAGATGGCCTGAGTAAGGGCAGTGGCAGGAGGTTAGGAAGTGGCCATGTTTAATCGGAAGTTTAGAGCAACACAAACCACTTGCCCTGGAGTCTAACAGGGGAGAGTAGAACAGGCCATTCCAAACTGAAAGCCTTGAAGGGACACTGTACTTTCTTTCTCTCTTTGATCATTGCCTCAGGATGCTGGTCCCTGATAGCGTGCATGGGCTCGCTTAGAGGAGCCATTTCCACTAGAAGGTACAGAGTGAAGAGTGGAAAAGAACAAGTTGGAACCAACTAGTTTTTCTAGGCTGAGAGTTCATTTTAGGAAAATAACCCAAACAAAAATTAGATTAGGGCTGAGCCCTGGTGGCGTAGTGGTTGTGCGCGGGACTGCGGCCCACTGGGACGGAGGTTCAATTCCAGCAGTGGGGCTGGGCCTCCTACTCCCACCACCGGAGAGCAATGATGCCCACAAAAAAAAATTAGATTAATTAGCTTTTCTACAATACAGGCTAGGAAAGGAATCATAGAGCAGTCCTCTATTGAGATAAGTGCGCAGCATGCTTAGTAATACTTTCCCCCTCCCTTCATTTTCTGGTCTTTAAAATTATTTTTTTTCTTCTCAAGCGCATTACCCAGTGCAAGGTGTGACCAGAGGATGTAGTTTTGAATGAGTTAATGCATGGATGAAGTGTCTTAGCCAGAGAAACATATGTTCGTTTTTCTCCAATTAGTATTTTTTTCCTCTTAAAACTAGTTGTACATTAGGCCATTTGGGTAATCTTTTAAAATAGAGATTTTTAGGCCTATGAAGACCAAAAGATATCATAATGTCATTTGATCTATTTTCCTAACATTATAAATCATGTAGAAGCAAGGTTTCCAAGAAACTATGACATTTCACTGGAGAATAGAGCAGTGCTACCAAAAAAAAAAAAAAAACATATAACTTTTTTTTTCCTGAGAGAAAATGGTCTTTTTATGTAACTTCCTCTCAGTACTAGGATTCAGAGCCATTCTCTTCAAAGCCACCCTGATATCCATAGCACTAGGCATCTCAGATGCCTGTCTCCTGTTCTTTGATCTACTTTAGCAACAAATTGGCAATAGCAGTGTTATAAGCACTACATAAGAACCCATCTTTCCCTCAAAAAGGATATTACCTTTAATATAGTCTTCAACATTTCTGTCTTACAGCTAGAAGTACTAATGATAAACTTTTAATACAGAATCTAAAGCTATATAATATACAGAATCTAAAGCTATATAATATACAGAATCTAAAGCTATATAATATTAAAATTTACAACTCAGCCAGTATGATGTAATACTAATAATAATGCATGACTCATAATAATTGCAATACTATTTGTCTATGCATTGATCTATTCAGTAATATGACAAATATGTTTGGAGTACCTCCTGGCTACAGACATGTTTGTACATTGTGCAATGAAGCAATATAGAATAGAGAAGGAGAAATCTGTGTCACATAGTGGACAGAATATTTAGAGAAACAGACAGGAAACAAAAACGCAACTAGGGTGAACTTCTGAACAAATTTCATTACCTTGTACTTCCATTTTCCATAAAATTTTGAGATCTGATTTTGCACATAGCTTTGTTTTGGGATACATATGCTGGTTAAATAAGCAAGGAAGGGCATTGCGTATTTAAATTAGTGTGAGAATTTTTGATGGGAAGAAGCGCTTTGGGTCACCCAAAGTGAGGATGAGCAAGAAAGAGGAAAGAACACAGGCCCTCAGGTGGAGTAACTGCCCCCTGGCCCGTGTGAGCAGGGCAGATACTGGAGCTATCAAACTGTGATCTTCAAAGAAGAGTGAGAAACTCAAAGAAGATCCACACCTCCGCTGTCAGACATCGGAGGAAAGAGCAATGACTTGGGTTTTCAGGGAGTAAAGTCAACAGAAAGAAACTGGAGGGTGATGAGCAGAAAGGGGATTGGATTTGACTGTGTGACTATGATCCCATTAACAGAAAAAAAAAAACAGACACAACTAGGGCAGCTACTATTATTGGCAATGGTTTTGATCTCTCTGCTGAAGCAGCTTCATCTGAGTTAATCTGATTATGAAAAGCAGAAGCCAGGAGCACAGAGGCAAGTCTTTAAATAGAAGAACCAGTTAAGAAATAAGATTCAAATTACAAATAACATTTTGGTTAAAAAAAAAAAAGAGAGAAGTAAAGAAACCTACAAACAAGGCCTGAACATATGGGTCAGATGAAAATGTGGGGTATGACTATCTATGGCAGAAATGAATGAATCCCTTTTTGATATCCATTATCTGTGTCACTGGATATGTTTTCCAAACATGCCATCCTACCTAAGTAAGAAAGATAAACTCTAATTAGCTAATTTAAATTATGTTTTAAACAGACCATTTTATTATAATATTTAGAAACAGAAACAAAACCATGTCTATTGTACATCAGTTAAATCACAGAGTAATATTGGCAAAATGCTGGATGCTACATAATTGTCTTGAGTGGAGTGGGTACACCCGTTGAACTAGAAAGTACCAATCTGAAATGGCTTGAAATTTAGGTACAATGTACAAATGAACAACAACACAGGGAGATTATTTAGTATAGCAAAATTCAACATAAGGAAGACTCCTTATAGTCCTAACCCTTCTTCACTTGACACAGTGGGGCAGTAAGTAGTACAGGGCTGTGGGGGACACGGAGAATCAACATTATAATGCTCAGTGCTGCTAGACTTTGGGCCCAGGAGAAGATTAGAATTATCTCCAGCTCTGATTCTCACTAGCTTTATAACCTTGTGTAAGTAATTAGCCTACTCCTGGTTACTGAAATATCTGTGTCATGGGCTGATGAAAAAATTAAATAGGAAATATATAAAGTGCTTAGTTCAGAGTCAAGTACAAGCTAAAGACTAGTTAATGATGGGAAGAATTAGTTCTGCTGCTGCTTCTATCTTATTTTTAAAGAAGAAAGGTTAGGATATTGTAGACAGGATATAATGTTTCATAATGCTGTTGTCAAATATAGACTATGGCTGCTATGTCTACAGATCACTCACTGTGTGTGAGCCATCCAGTGGTGTCATTGACTAATGTACTAGGCCACTAATGTGGGGGTGGGTAGGTGGGGGGAAACTTGAATCTGCTCAAAGGTGCAGGAAAGAAAAGTCTTGGGATCTACTTTATAAAATCCAATCACTAAAAATTCTGTGATGCTCAGTTCTCTTCAGACATTCATGGAATAAGAATCAACTCACCACAATTGGTTTGATTTGACCTATTGTGTGCCCATAGATCTCTTGGAACTGGCTTAGGCAATGCAAAGGCAAGCCTTTGTAAACAGTATTCTGCACAACCGTTTCCACTGCGGTGGCAAAGAATAAGTTGCAAAAATTATGGTAATGCCTTGGGAGAAAGTATTCACTAGAGCTGTATGAAAAAACAACAACCCTCATAAAATAAAAAGAATGGAATGGTGAATTCTGCTTGCAATAACAGAGAATTTAACTGAAAATTTCCAGTAAGTATTATTTTAAGTGCTTTAAACATTCTCTTGACTCTTGACCAGACTCCTCTGAAGAAAGTGTGATTTTCCCCACTTGACAGAGAATTTTTTTTGTGACCCCCGCCTCTCTCCTAGAGAATGTTTTGAGATTCAAGTATCTTAAATATCTTGTTCAAATCTCATAACTAGTAAAGGAAAGAGTTGTGCCTAGTTGTGCATATGCAAAAGAAATATGCAATAATACCACCCATCAAAATAATAACATTTATATTCACTATGTAACAGGTATTATGTTTTACAGATTTAGATTGAACTATATGACATTTGTATTTTCAGTCATCTCATGAATTCTTATATCTAGGCCATTGGTTAAATGAGTTATTAGTATGATAGTTTCATATGGTCCATCCTAATACATTCCTTGTCATCTTTCTAATGACTTTGTGGAGTATGTTTTATCTCTATTTTATAGATTAAGAAGTGATATTTTGTCACTTTCCAAGTTGACAAATTAAAGTCTACTTTGAATGTACAAACATGTGGTCTCATGTTAGAGTTAGAAACCAAACTCATTTTATTAGTACTCTCGTTTTCTCAGAGAGAAGCCATTGTATTTAGGGCATTAGTCTATATCTGATTGGTCATTTTCAGTCCAAATTTTTTTTCTTAAAATATCATGTAATTATATAATAGTCTTCAAGTGAATGAGTTTTTGACAGTCAACTTCAATTATAATAGTTTTAATAAAATTTTAGGAGATAGTTTTAGTGAAATAATCTCTAGTATATAGGATATATGAGGACATCAATAAGTGTAACATTGAATTAATGTTATGTGTATAAATTTCAAACCTCAAGAATGAGTTGAAATTCTTAAATATGTGCTAATCAACATGCTTAATAAAATACATTATCAAAGGAAGAAGGATGACAGGAAGATTAAAGATGAGAGATCATTCACAAGTTTGTGTCTATCATGATTCTCCAACCAAAGTCCCTGTTTTCTATGTTATCTAATGCAGATATCATCACCCAGAGGATGCTGAGTAATTAATTCAGAGCAACTGGGTACAACTAGCAAATTTTTTTTTCTGTATCTCATCTGGGAATTTGAAAGCACCTCTAAAATGAAAAACCCTAATTTTATTTTGCCAACTAGTGAAGTATCCATATACAGGAAGTTAAGGAACACATAGTTTTAATGGAAAACCAATTACATTTCAGAACCATTATTTCATAAAATGAGGTCAGGTGCCATTATATGTTATACATTTGGAGTTGTTTAGAATTCAATGAAAACTTAATGGGAAGAAACTGTTAACTTTGCCTCCACTTGAAGCTACAGTTTCCTTTTTGCCTTCTTGTAGAGTTTTTTCCACACATGAAACATGTTCTTCCTTCTTGGCAGGACCACAGGTTCAGACAAGTGGTGCATGAACTTGGCTGAGGATCCGAAAAAAAAAAAGTATGGTCTTCCTCTTGACATAAATACTTAAACAATCTATTTCAGCATCCAAGGATAAAAGGGAGAAGAATATCTGAATGTATACTTTTACCATTAGATATTTCCATTTTACAAAGCAATATTAGCTTACATAAAAAAATTTAGAGGCCTATGGACTGTTTTGCTCTTAATAAAGTGACTTTTCTATTTTGACTATTATGAATGATTAAAATAAGTTAATCTAATAAAAGTTGTGCATATAAAAAGATAAAGGAGAATAAATTAAGCTGCCCTTCACCTAAAGAGTTTATTGTAGGGCTGAGCCCCGGTGGCGTAGTGATTGTGCGCGGGACTGCGCCCCACTGGGACGGAGGTTCAATTCCAGCAGTGGGGCTGGGCCTCCTACTCCCACCACCGGAGAGCAGTGATTGCCCCCCCCACCCAAAAAAAAAGAGTTTATTGTAATGGAAGTTTTAACTTGGAATATGGAGTAATTAGCATTTGTTTTTAGAAGATGATATAAAATATTTAAAATTTCAGACAAGATAGAAAATAGAATTCTTCATGAATGCAAGTTAAGTTATGTATTACTTTGTTCTTAAAGCAAAAAATGAAATAATATTATGAGATTACATCGAGAGGGGGAGATTATTTTATGTCATCTTTCTTTGTAAAAAAGGAGTGACAATACACCTGTGGTTCATTGGTAAAGCTGTAGAAAGACAGATTAAGATATCAAATACAAATCTAAAATTCTAATATCTATCTGCAATTTCATACACATGTGAGTCTATTTAGCAATTTACAGTTCAGTGTGTCTTTAACTTGTACACTTAGTGGGTATAGGACTATGAGTTCTAGAGTTGCTATCAATCACATTTAGAACTATTTCATGTTGTTGTGGTTTGGGGTACAGCTTATACTTAACACTATGTCCTACATACAATGCTGTTTCATAATTTTCTGATTCCATTATGCCCTGATGTAGTATTTCAAACTACCAGTGACAAATAATGGGTTGATTGATAATAAATATATTAATAATTCATTATTATAATGCATATACTTAATAATGAAACCTAAAAGAAAGGTGGAGTGATATTCCACTTTGCAACAGGTAGTCATTGGAAAGAAGCCCTGCTGTAAGTCAGAGATCACCGGTAAATAGGAGGAAGTTAAAAATTATTCCTAAACTTTTTTTTTCAGTCTTTGCAGACTTTTTATAAGTAGCCGAAAAGCCTAAGGATACTGGTGAATAGTTTTCCAAATACTTTCACCATGTAAAATGCATTTTACAAATTGTTTCCCTACAAATTCGTCTTTTGGGATTCTTTATCCCTGTCCAGACTACAAAAATACTTATCTGTGAGGAACAGTATTCTTGAAAGACAAAGGAAAATAGCATTGATGAAAAGTACATCTATTTGTGGTAGCACACCTTTCATTTTCATTGTCTTTGCTATTTCACAAGGGAGACATTAAAATAGGAAAAAAAAAAGGGGGGGGCTTTTCAAATGGTAGCAATAAACATATGTTGCTGAAATGAAAATAATTGACTTCACAAGAAAATAGACTGGTTATTAAACAGAAAAAAATCTAGGTTGTTATTATCTTGGTAACTTTAATAAAGTCCCAGAATCTGTCCTATAGGCTGCTGAGTCCAGAAATGTAGTCTTCTCCATGTCTTTGAGTGGTGATAACCTCAAGAAGGTGATTGAAATTAATAATGGTACTAACATGAATGATTTCTTTGCTTAGGTCTGGTTTCTTTCTCCTTTAACTAAATTAATACTATTCACACTCCGGTCTTCCCACTGAACAACTTTATACAAACAACTTTAATGAGATATAACCCTTTTATCTCATTGAATTCATCTACTTCAAATATTCAATTAAGTGACTTTTAGTGTATTCACAGTTGTCTATCCATCACCACAATCCATTTTATAAGATTTTCATTATTCCAAAAATATAACCCATACACCCTATTTGTAACCCTTAACCATTTTAATATTTATATTAACCCTAAATAGTCACTCTTCTACTTTCTTACTTTAAGCTATTGTCTACTGTGGACATTTTACATGTAGGGAATTATACACATGATGAAGTCCTTAATAACTGAATTCTGTCAGTACAATATTTTCAAGTCTTTGTGATTTTCAAGTCTTTTCAAGTGATTGTGGCAGTCATTGATCTGTGTCAGTTTCAGCACTGGGAGTATAGGGGTGGAGTCTAGCCTGTCAATCTGGAGATAGCCAATGAGGCCTCTGTGTGGGCCTGGCTTTTTCCTGAGAATTCTGAGAAATGTCGCAGTATTTCCCCCAGGGATATGAGAGACCATCGACTCAGTCCCTGGACATGTTTTAATGACAATATGAGATGCCAGAATGCTGATAGATCCTGATTCCTGGAGACTGGAGGAGCCAGAGGAGAAGTCACATGGGCTTACCCTACCCTGATGGAACCAAACTTCTTGGGCTGGAGAAGCCATGTGGAGATTCCTGCCAGTACTGAGATGCTTGGGAGGTTTTGGGGAGACCCCTACCAGCACTGAGATGCATCTACTGCCACTACATACTGCTAATGGACCCTGAACCCTGAAAACGAGGAGCCATGGGAAGACCCCTGCCAACGCCTGGATCCTTCTACTGCAAGACTCTGCACCCACTAGCCTGTGATTGTCCTGGTGTCATTGCAAGTGCCTTGTGAGTCAGAAGAAAACTTTATAGACTGGTTTCGGGCATATGGGCTAATATAGAACTTATGACCTTGGACGGAACTGGGTTGGAATACTTTCTCAATGAACCATTCCTCTTGTATATAAACCTTTCCCTTATATCCATATTTATGTTTATAAATTTGTTTCTCTAGTCTATCCGGACTAACACAGTAATGAATTTACACTCAACACTACATTTTTTTCCATGTAATTTTTACTCATGTTTCAAATATTAGCTCAGATATTTCCTTCACTTTTTCCCTTTCAGCATTTGGCTGAGCTGTCACTTTTCACACCAAACACTCTAGATTTAAATTTACCATGGATTTTATCACACATAGTTGTAGTATAACTATCCTTATTGACTGTGTCTTTCCCACACAACAGTAAACACCCAGGACAATGTACCCAATCATGTCCTTGGGGCACTGATGGGTGTCATCAAACGACCAATAGGAAATTCAGAAGTTCAAACCCACCAGCCTCTCTTTCTAAGGGAGATAGATGGTGCTGTCTTGCCCCAGGGAATACTTACAGCTGTGCAAACCCAACATCTACAAGCAGTCATAATTTTGAAGTGAGGAGAGTAATTAAAATGATAATTGACACATTTATAATGAAAAATAGATTGCCAATAACCTTAGTCCCCACACTGAGCTCGCCAGGGCCATTCTTACTTTTTGGGAAACTAAAACGAAAGTTCATATATTGCGAACTCAGAAGATAGTGGATTGTGTGAGCATTTAGTGGCATCATGTCCTGTCGGTGTGTACAATCCTGGTCATTTTCGTCTTTCCCCCTTCATGCCACCGTGGTCCATAAGCCAGTGCGGGCTCCCTTCCTGGAAGAGAAGGCGACAAATCGCCCAGGCAGCGACTTTCTCCTTGTTGCTGGGCATTTCTTCAGGGAGTAGATTCTACCATCTCGGTGACACCCACAGCAGCTAGTGCGTTCAGTGAATAGTAAACAGGGTGAAGCCCTAAGGGTGTTGTGAGATATTTATAATCTTGCCGATTGCTAGAGAGACTTGGTTTTGTTTTGTTTAGACTCTGCTTTGTTGAACTATATGGAGAGATTTAAATATTCAGCTCGAATGCATTTTGTGTGTGTGTGTGAGCCTAGGAGTGTTTGCCGCAGCAGGTGCTACCTAACCAGATGCTAAAGCCTTTTTAATTAATACGCAGCATCTTGTCAAACATGCCTCCTGTTTGACACTGTCAGAGCTGTTGAAAATTGGCTTTTCTCCCTAACAGACTTTTCAGTTGGCCGACATGCTCTTGCTGTAATGCTGACTAGGCCAGGTGATTTTGCTAATGTATTTACAAGGTTGCACTTTAATCACATACTAAATGCTTCAAGAACACAGACAGTAATTTACATAAATATGTATTTTTCACCCTTATCTACCTATATTTCTCTGTATGAAAATGCCTCAGGAGCACCAACAATACAAACAGAATGTTACTTGGCCCAAGGAAAAGCTGAAGCACTGGCTGAAGCAAGACAAGGCGGAAGGAATCATGAGGCGGGAGAATTCAGTCTTAGGTCTGTACCATCTAGGATGATGCCCTTCTGGTGGTAATATCTGAAAATGAAGAGTTAGTGGTGCTGAGGCTAAGAATAGAAGAGGTGCCTTTAATCAATAAAGTTTGTCCTACATTCTTGAAATGGAAAATACATGAAAAAAAATTGGTGGTAGAACTAAAAGGAACAAATAGTGGGCCTTTGCCCAGGATCTAAACAAAACTTGTAAGTAGTTAGACCTCAGGCACCAGCCACCAGAGGTGCCGTATGAAATTAACGGAAAATACCTCCACTACATTTGTTGCTCTCAGAACATTCCAACTCCAGACAGTATCTTGAGAATTGTGTCAGATCCATGGTACAGGTAGTTGAAAGATATCAAAGAGGTTTGGAGGGAATAATCAGAGATGAGTTCTGTGGAATAATAGGAATGTATTCTATGGAGTTTTAAAGAAGAAATTAAGATTCATAAATAGTTCTTCTGTTTAATCATTTACATAATAGTGTGTCTTATTTTTCAGTAGGATATAAATATTTATAACAGAATTTTCTCTGCTCTATTTTCCAAACCCAAACCCACACTATTGATGTCAATTTAATTCTGACTTACAGTGATATTTTAAAACAGATTGGAACTACCCTATGAAGTTTTTAAGGCTGTAACTCTGGAGGGTGTGTATTTCTCACTTTATGTCCACAGAGTGACTGATGGGCTTGAATCTTCAACCTTTCAATTAACAACCCAGCATGTCTCCACCACGCAACCAGAGCTCCATAATTATTTAATTCTTATGACATCATGGATATACCAAAGGCAAAGGGATCCAAATTTAGGGAAAAAATCCATTGATTCTCCTATAAAATATCTCATGAGTTTGTGCTGTTATCATATTGAGGCTGATCGGTGCACCACGTTAGTACACTACTGATGAAGAAACCACTTATTTTTGTTATCGTTACTCTGAAGGGCCATCCTGTCATTCTTGATTTATAAATTAGGATCGCATTTCAAGGCTTCTTAAGAGGACTGTGGGAATAACAGCAGGACTGGAGTAAGTAGGTCTCAATCATGTGACTCTTCAGTTAAATTTTAGTTGCCGTAATGAAAACAGCTGCAGGGCTGCTATATGCCATGCAACATCTAATGGAATCTTCATTTAGTAGTAAGCCTGTAGTAAACAATATTATACATGGAATAAACATTTGCTCCTCAAAAATACTGCATGAATAGCATTTGTTGGACAACTGCTATCACAAAAACATGTATTTGCCACACTTATTTTAATGATATCCTTTTTACCCATGACAGTTACTAAGAAGGTCCCACTTGACATTTCCTAGTTTGATAAACAGGGTTCCAAAAGTTCACCACTATTGCCTGAGATGTGAAACTAGCCCTCTCTGTTTCAAAATATACATATGTGCTTTTTGGATCAGTGAGATGTAGTCAATTAATATGGCCCTTCCAGCCATAATCCCTTATGTAATTCACCGTAATTCTGGACTCTTGCCTGGGGCTTTAATCTCATTTTAGGGAGTTTCCTATTCTGCAAATAGACAGAAGTCAGGTGGGATTAAATCCTGACCTTAGTAGGTGTCAGCGATGTCAGCCTTCTTTGTTTCTGGGGGATATGGGTTCCTAAAAGACAACCCCCCCCCCCATCAAAACCATTCTGCAGTGGGTCAAACCACTCTCAGCTACAGTGAGAAACCATAAGCTCATCAGGAGAAAAGCGTGTTTGAGGTCTCTGAAATGACAGGGACCACAAACTGAGATTATGAGACAAAATAAAGGAGTGAGGCAGAGACCAGTAGCCTAGGCAAGGAGACCATGATGCAGAACAGAAGAACAGGTTTTAGAGTATGGAACTGTGAGACAGAATTAGAGGTGACCTTCCCAGTCCATGAGGCCAGAGCCCAAGAGATCCCATGGCTGAGAGGCTGAGGACCGGGCTTGGTAGATGACCAAGTAGAGATGTTCCTTTTTCCCTATGGTTAGTGAATCTTGACTTTGGGTTGCCTGTTAACTTTCCTGATTAACCTCCTTAACTGTGAGTATGGTTGTGAATTCTGGGTGGCCACTGAGATGGATGACTGAACCTCGGATGGATGTGGATTCATGTGGAAAGAATGAATTATGTCAGAATAGGTAACGGTGGATGGAGAGTTGCACCATGCCTGACCCTACCTCACAGCAACAGGAAGGACGGAGAAGGTGAGACGTGACCTTCCATGCTGTCTAAGCCAGCAGGTCAAGCTTGATTTCTTTGGATGGCTTAAGTAGATGGCCAACGTACCCATAAAAGCAAGAGGCTTAGTGCCAAAATCTCAAGATAGTTTTGAGGGCCCATGAAAATATTTCATTTTTTTCAAAATTAAAATGGGAAGGGACTGAAACACACCTTGCATTCTATCCATCATTAGAGTAACACACTAGTAGGATATAGTGTATAGTGTTTTGAAATTGGCAAAGGTGCTTGAGTCAATGAACATCGTCATGCAACCACACAGTAGCCAGACTGGGGTATTGAACAACGTTGCCTCACCTCAAAAAATGTCCTAAGGAAATTTATCTTGACACTCTCTGCCCTCCAGGCTTCAGCAGTGAAATGAAATCATCTCGCACCAGCTATTATTAAAGTGCTCCGGACACTCAGGGTGGCTCTGAGCACATGGTGACAAGTTGAAATCAGGAAAGATGAGCAGGGATAGGATAGAAGACAGACCTGTTTCTGTTCCAGGGGGCCAGGAGAGCCTGGCAACCTGACAGCCCCACTGGTCAGTTTCAATGAACATCTCCTGCCTGGCCAGTGCTCATTACCTTGATTAAAAGAGTATGGAAGCAAGTTTCCAAGTACCAACATTCCCAATGACCATAATTTAGTTCTGGTGGAATGCTGAAGTTTGAATAAATTTACATCTTCCATGCCATTGTGATACATTAACATGCTTTTTCTATTGCTCACTTTTTATGAAAAACATACAACAATCCATAGACTATTCAGAAATAAATATCTAGAGCTGCACAATATATGTTTTGCATGGAGTTTCAATCACAATTTCCTTTTCAGTTGGGTGATCTTGCTCAACTACTTCTGTGAGACCTGTGACTCTGGTTGTGCCTGTCACATTGTATTAGTTATGCAGGCGATTCTAGCTTCAGGCTGTCCAGCCTCGGGATGACCATGAGACTTGGCTGTTTCACACAGTAATTTTGTATGACAGCTTTCCATGGACTCATGTGAGTCTAGAAGTAATTATAATAGCAGAGGTCATTAATTACCATATTAAATAACAGAATATTGCACAAACATCATATTTAATGATAAGATTTTTTGATGATGCAAATATTTCCAAACTAAATGTGCATTTCTAATGATTCTTTTGAAACTATCATGGACTATTATTCTGAGATACATATAAATGTAATATTTAATGAGTCTATCATGTATTTTTGGTGCTTTATTTCCATATCTCAGATGCCTATTAGTTTGTTTTGAAAGTATTCAGTGGTAGAGGAAAGAAGCTGCATACTTTTATACATGCAAATATATGCACAATTCTATGCAGAGAAATAAATTTAATGCCCAATGCTTTTCACTGAGTATTACAAATAGAATTCCCAATTTTCAAAAGAGGAAACACCAAAATATAGTAAATTGGAAGCATAGCTCAAGAACACGAATTAAAATTTTTGAAGTAGCTAATTCCGTCTGCTATGTATGCTAGATGGCCGGTTCAGCAGGTTTTATGCCATATGCTTTCTGAGAGCTATTCTTTATTTGCACAAATCTTAGAAGTTTAAAGAATGAATGTGTGTGTGTGTGTGTGTGTGTGAGAGAGAGAGAGAGAGAGAGATTCTTGAAGTTTGTCAGTGATGATGTTGACAAAGCTGGATTAAAATATGCTCTTTCATATTTTCCCCAGTTTTTCTCTGACTGGTTAGCACTCATGTACGTATTCACGTATATGGCTGCACAAATAAGCACCTTCTTGTTTCTTTAATGAAGTGAGAGAGGATATTGTATAATACGGAATTGGTTAGCAGATAAAAAGTGTCACATTTGAATCGTAATCTGAAGGCCATAGGTCATTCTGAAGACTGGCTGGTATCCTTGACTGAAAAAGGGAAGGTCCAGCTTCTCTCTTAGCATACAGCTTCTCTGACCCACTTTTCTGAGGTGAGGATCCACCTATTAAATCAAGGGCTTTCAAACATTTACTTAATGAGAAAATATGTCCTCTTCACCTAATTAAACATCCAAAAGAAGTATTCGCTTGCAGTGAGTCAGGGAAGTTCATAGTCTATTTCAATCCTCCTACATTTAATATTAAATACAAAAAATGATTTTTAAAATGAAAGTGTTTTAAAATAGGGTGCTCCAAATCCATTAGAAGATGAGTGTCCTGATAAGTCAGAGTGATTCACAAGGTGGAAAGAGGCACCAAAAGAGAGAGAAGCCCGGGTTGCTACTAAAGAATGAATGTAGTAGCCATGGAAGCGGGGCAAACTTATATTTTGCCTATATTTTTTCCCTTTGGAAATAGCACTTGAAAGAGGACAAAAAGACCAGAAAAGCTTTGTTTGTTTGAAAATGATGGCGAACAACTTTTGAACTAGGCAAGACATTTGAATTACTGACGCCTCAGTTCAGAGGTCAGTTAGCAAGAGGAAACCCACTGGCAACCTGCTCTCCTCTCTGCTCTCCAGCAGGTCTGAGCCTGCTGGCACCAGCACTGGCAGTGCCATGTCCTATTTTGGGTCTGAAGGAGCCCTGGCCAGCATTGGACTGCTAACTGCAAGGTCAGGGTTCAAACAGATTGGTTGCTGTAGATTTATTTTATTTTATTGTGCTTTGGGAGATTTCTGCAGTAGCTCAGTTTTCCATTCAACAATGTATGTACATTTTGTGTCATCCCACTGACTGCAGTCCCCATAATGTACCATCAGTTATGCTTTGCTCTCCCTGTGTTTCCTGTTCCCCTGTCCTCCTCCTTTCCTAACCCGTTTGAACTTTGTCCTGGGGTAATTTCTGCCCTTTTGATCTCAAATTGTCGAATATTCTGTGGTGTACACAGTCACACTAGTGTCTCCCTTAAAGAATAGTCTAGTTTGGGGCTGAGAAGTGAACCACAGAGGTCAGACTAGTCACCCAGCCCCAAACTAGTAGGGTGATTAAGGGCCATAGTTTCAGATTTCACCTATGTGTGAGCTGTCAGCTCAGTCTCTTTCATGACATGAGCAATCTTAAAGCCCAGCAAGTCGATGCCAGCTCATAGCTACTTGCTAAGTCCGAGTAGAACTGGCCCGAGGAACCAATGGCCCATCCCTCCTCTGTACAATAGCAGCCCAGCGCTTAGCCCACTCTGCCACCTCACACTAAAGCCAGGCTAAGGGAGAACCATATTTCATTATGTAATCCATTGTATTTACGGATTCTTAAAGGCACGCTTAGGAACAGATAGCCGGTGTGACCTAGGGACAAGGACATATTTTGGTTTCATCTTAATGGCATGTTTGATCAATTTCAGATTGCAGATGTTAGTATAATTGCATAATTTCTTCATCCTTTTATTTAATTTTTTCCATGTAAATTTGAATATTCGTCATAATAACTGATCTTCTATATATGAATATGAATATTATCCTATAACTGATAGCATTTTACTTCTGGATAGATAATCCATAATGTCCTGGCACAGTAAATAGTTCTCTAATTCAAAATTGCCAATACTAATCCATTCAATTCCTAGCATGTCCATTTTTATGAGTTCCATTTCACTTTTGATTATTTCAAATTTCCCTATGTTTGTACTTTATACATTGCACATAATGACTGCCAATCTTTTAGCTCTTTTCATTTTGAGTTGTATTTTGAGTGCTTTTTCATCCTAGGCGGTGTTTATCTTTTAGTACTATCTCACATAATTCTTCATAATTCATGACAATCTCAATGGGAATTTTTTCCTTCTTTCTATTCTGTCATAGTCTGGAAGCTCTACTGAAACCTTTCCAACACAAATGACATCACTGATATTTAATACCTGTGGCATAGATTGCAGCATCACGGTAACATGCAAGCGAACACAGTTTAATGAACAAATGAGTGATAGGCCAAATATCACACAGTGACACAAAGTAAACAATAAAATATGGTAATCTAAAACATATTTCAATGACCTTTACTTCGGTAAAAAAAACTTTAATTATTTTAAAACAATTTAAATCTTTAAAAAATTTTCGTATTAAAATAAACAAGTGTCAGGAAGTTCAGCCAATCCTTTAGTGTTCCAACAACGAGTGATTTGTAAAAAGCAGGCATTCTTGTCAAGGGTCATTATATTTATTCCAAATAGAGAAACCCATAAGCTAATTATAAATATGAGGGTTACTTGCATTAGCAAATTTGACCCAGATATGATTGAAGGGTCAAGCTGATGATTTAAAAATGAGTTAGTTAGGCAGTGAGAATGAGGAAGGGAATTTCAGGTAGTATGTGTGAATGAAATTAAAGAGCTAGATATGGAAAAAGAAAGAGAAATTGGGGTCCATCCAGGTAGAAAATAGATTTCCTAACATGGAGACTTTAGAATGGCAAAGAATCATCTGTAAATTAAGCCTATATCTCAAAGAACGTGTGTGTGTGTGTGTGTGTGTGTGTGTGTGGTTGGGTTTTCAGCCCTTATTATTGATGGAATCTTCTGAAAGATTCACAAGGTTAAGTTTGACTAAAACATCTTCATATCTTTGACACCTAGCACAGGGTCTATTATGTGGTAGGTGCTCATAAGTGATGTATGGATGGATGAGCAGTTACTAGCATTGTGCATTGGGGCTGTTGAGAATCTTCATGAGAATTTCTAGGGAGAGAGGTGATATCAAAGAAATTAGAGTATACTCATTGGGTTCTGATAGGTTTGTTCACTTTTTACCAGATATCAATTTCTAGCTTGAACAATTCATTCATGCTTGGCTTCAGTATCTTCATATTGAAAATATGGCATGTTGTTGCTTGTTGCTGCTTAATTCATTCTGATTTTGTAGCAACCTCTTTTTGCTTCATACATATGCTCTGGAGAGGTCTCGAATCTGTGACCTTTGTCAGGTCTTTCTTCCAGGGTGTTTTTAGGGAGTTTCAAACTGCCAAATTACTCGTTGGAGAGCAATGAGAGCAAGAGTATGTTGGCTATTTTATATATAAGGGCAAATAAAAACACTATTGCTTCAAAAGCATAGAAAGTTTTAGTAAACAAAAAAAAACATTTTACATCTAAAACTATTGTTTCTTTATGTATCCTCATTCTCTATCTAAAATCATCCATGTTGTCACTGCTCTAAGCCTGGAAGTGGTGCGATGGGTTAAATGTTGGGCAGTTACCTTCAAGGTGGGTAGTTCAAACTCATCACCTGCTCCACTGGAGAAAGACGAGGCTGTGTACCAGGATAAAGGCGTGCAGCCTCAGAGAGCCCAAGCAGCAGTTCTCGTCTAACTCATGGGACTGATACGGAATGACATCTACTCCATGGCAGGACATTAGCCCTTCCCCTCAGAAAGGCTTGTGCTCTTCAACTTATATCACATCATCACGGAATTGGGGGCATCCTGGATGGGCTGAAATCATGTTCCTCTTAGATACCATTTGCATCTTTGGAACCAAAAGCAGTCCAATTGTTCAAGAAAAGACTTTCCCTTGAAATACTCACAAGATTGTCTTTCCCACCTTGGAATAATAAGTGATCAGGGGAAAAATGTTGGTGAAACTTTCCTGGCTTTAAAATTTTTATAATTTTTATTTTCTTGAAACTTCTTTATAGCAAGTCCTAATGATCATCCTGTGGTCTCTGAGAAAACCTATCAAGGTTGCCCCTTTACAAGCCCTCAAATCAGTCATAACCTTCCGTACTGACCTCTTTGCCTTAAACATACCTTGTCCAGCAGATTGCCTCAGAATCCACTATTTCCATTGTGCCTTATTTGAAAATACCCTACTGAGACTAAGACAAGTGTATGATTGAGAGAACTGGGTGCAGATATGTCTCAATAATTCTTTGGTTGGCATAAACCTGTACATGTGTGAACTGTATTCTTACAGCAATGCTTTTTTACTTACCCTTGTGTATTATAAATTTTTGACTTATAATTTCTTATATTTCTTTTCTTTTTTCAAATCACGCAGTTTATATAAATATTCAATCTTTCAGAATTTCTTTGTCTCCTCTTTTTGTTTATTTCCATCCCCATGTAAATGATATGCTCGGAGAGTATCACCAAGTAGACAGCACTCAAGGGAGAAGAATATTTACTTGGAGTTGTTCCCAAAAGAAACAATGCACCCTTTCATCTGGATTCTCAGCCCAAGTGTCTCTGCTGAGGTCTTTGAAGCACGCACTTGGGCTAAAGCCACCCAGAAAAACTCAGCAAAATAAGTGGTTTAAAGCATACTAAACTGTAAACATTTCCCAGCTTTTGTAATCAACGTGCTCATGAAAGCTTCTTTAAATTTGCTATCTTGGAGGTGAGGTTAGCCAAACCTCTCTTCCAGGACTGCTCTGTCCCCTTCTGATCTTTGGACAGCCCTTGGTCTACCTAGAACAATGGTCTCCCAAGTCTTTATAAGGTTTCTCAAACAGTGACCTCATTCCTGAGGCTCACTATAGAGAGCTGAGGGATATGAAAGTCTTTTCTACTATCTTTCCACTTTGTTTTCAAGAAATATTGGTTTATAAGCAAGAATAGAAGAATGATTAAAGATCTTTGTCTTATAATGAAATCTATTTTGTGTTCAAATTCTCTTCGTAGGGGTAAAAATAGCTCTACATATCACCTCTCTATGATGAGGGAAGCCATTTATATATCCTCCAAATTTTCATTTATTACCAGAAGAAAAGGTTTCTTTAAATCACCCAATTATTAAAATATGACCATTTTTGTTTATTGTTTATCAGTTTATTTTTTAACATTTTTGTTTATCAGTCAAGCATCTGCTAAATGACTGACACTGAGAAAATGGAAGTGAAAAAGTCAAATAAAACTTATGTTCAGGATGTTATAGCATCTTAGATGCCTTTATTATTTATGATATTGGTACATTCTATTTCTGTATCTTGTTCGTGGAAAATGAGAGCTTCTTAATCTCTAAATAGAAGTTAGCATTGTTGTATATTTTTATAGTTTACTGTGTTCATTATTCTGTAGAACTGAAAGGATAAGATTTTTCAAGGTGTCCATATAATTATCCAATCTTCGTCCATCCTAGCAATGCTCGCTGCAGCCTTGGTGGTAAAGCAGCCATTCTTTGAGCTGCTGTCTACACAGTCAACACTTCAAAACCACCAGCAGCCCCACGGGAGAAAGGCTGGACTTTGTACTCCCATTTACAATGGAAACCACCCAGGTTGCTACAAGTCAGTGTTGAATCAAAGCCAGAGAGAGAGAGGAAGAGATCATGCTAACGTTAAATAAATTGTGATACTTGTTAGCACACATATTTGATAAGATTTTATGTAATCCTATAAACAATGGAAACCACATAGGATGCTATGGATCAGTCTTGAATTGATAATAGAGAGAAAGAAAAAGAGAGAGAGATCATGCTAATATTAAATTATGATACTTGCTGGTAAACATTTAATAATATTGTATATAATCATCCAAAAGGGATATTATAATCCAAATGCATATATTGAACTATTGAAATAGCACTTTCATGACTATGAAATCAAGCATTTTAATCATAACAATCTTTATATTAACAAGCCAACTAGATGTTTTCCTTTCTTTTTATTCAAGCTAAACCTTGATTTTTTTTCTTCCTGAAGAGCTATATTATTTTAACATGAACAAAGAGGTCTTCAAATATTTGCATTTTCCTTTCAGGAATTTGCTGCACTGACAAAAGAATTAAATGCCTGCAGAGAACAACTTCTAGAAAAGGAAGAAGAAATCTCCGAACTTAAAGCTGAAAGAAACAACACAAGAGTAAGTGACAAACTACCTTTGCTGGGAAAGACATTCATGTCTAATTGAGGCTGAGAAGCGCTGGTGGCCCAGTGGGCGATGTGTTTGGCTACTATCCAAATTCACAACCACACCTAGGGAGCAGGATGAGATTTTGTGCTCCTTTAAAGATGGGTAGCTTCAGAATTCCAAAAGGATGGTGCTGGTCTCCTGTCTGTGGAAGCTATGAGTCAGAATTGACTCAATGGCAAAGAGAGTAGTAGTTCAACAGAATGCTTAAAAATAAGAAGCATTTTTAAAAAATGAAGCAAGTGTTTATGTAAGCATCAATTCATAGTTGATTACAGTAAATTAGGATATACTGCACTATTCAAAACAAGACAGAAAGCCTAAAATATAGTCTCAGATACTAAAGGACTATGTTGCCATAGTAAATGTCCCTACGTTTCTGGGCTTTCTTTAGGCAAAGCAAAGAAGGATTTGATGTCAATAATGGGCTCATACTTTGAAACTGACATACTGGGTGTGGAAAGGCATACCCTGGGGAATACAGTTTGGCAAGGAATGGAGTTGGCAAAGAAAATTGAATTTCAATTATGGAATGTTGAAAAGGTGGCTGAACTCTTGTCTCCACTTAGCCCCTGCAAAACGTTTCTTAGCAAATGAAGAAAGCAAATAAAAGAAAGGGAAAACCATTGAACAGACCTTTAATATATCATGCAAAAGAGACATGTCTTTTATATGTTAGAAGGGTCATGAGGAGACGTCCAGGTGTGATGGTTTGGTAGAATCCATGTGTTCTATCAATTGCACAGCTTGCTACGTTAACACCACATGTATCATTAAAGGTCAGGATCTGATTGAAGTTGTTATAATGTAGTGTTCAAGAGGAAAAAAAAGCCACCGTCATCAGTCGATGAAGATTCTTAAGGAACCTACAGGATAGGATAGAACTGTCTCTGGATTTCCAAATACCTTGTTGGTATTTGAAACAGATGTGGCATAGTTTTTAGCATCACAGCAACACTTATGCCACCGCCATACAGCTGCGTAGCACCTGCTTTATGGATACACACAAAGAAATATCTGGAATTATGGCGAATATTTACGGAAGCTTTAAAAAACTTTAGATTTTAATTATATGCTGAAAATGTAGAAAATCCACTAAACATAATTTGGCATTCTTCACGCTGTCCTGGTTTATCTACCAGTTGCCACTGAGTCCATCCTAATTCATGATGAAACCTTCTCTGCTAAAACCAGATTGTACTCAGTGTGGAGTTTAATGACAGAGTTTTGGCAGGGGGTTGCTAAGCTCTGTCTTCTGAGGGGTGCATGCGATGGACTCAGACATCCACATTTGACTAGCATCCAAGTGCATTAACCCTTTGTATCACCGAGAGATTCTCAGTCTTATGAAGGCTGGTTAATATTAGAAAAGAAGTTATCCCTGTGTTTAATGATATTAACAAACTATGGATAGCCTTTTCAGAACACTGCATTGTGCTCATACTTAACTTGTACAAAGATCACGAGGCAGTTATACCAACAGATCAAGGGACTACTTTATGGTTTGAAAGCAGGAAAGTTGAATCCTCTCACCATATTTATTTAAACTATATGCTGAGGAAATAGTCAAAGGAGATGGATTACATGAAAAAGAATGTGGCATCGGGATTGGAGGAGAGCTTATGAACAACCCACAGGAACCACGTAACATATGTTGCTTGCTGAAAGAGAGCTAAGGAGTATCAAGGATTGCAACCGTCAGTCTGTGTTATTATTCAGTATTGAGAAGTTCAAAATCCTCACACATGGATCAATAAATAGCAGCAAAATGAATAGTGAAAAGGCTGAATTTGTCAAGGCTGCTGTTTTGCTTGGATTCACAATTGATGGTCGTGGAGACAACAATGAAGGGCTGAAACGATGTGCAGCAGTGGGTAGATCTGCTATACCAGACCTCTGTAGAGGACTGGTGAGCAACGATGTCATGTGGAGGACCAAAGAGCACCTTCTGATCTAAGCCCTAGCATTTTCAAGGGCTTCATATGCCTGCAAACATTGGGCTTTAAATAAATTGAAGAATAATTCATGCCTTTGAATTGTGCTGGCGAAGAATATAGAATGTTTTATTGGCTCCCAAAAGGACGTACACATGTATCTTGGGAAAATTATGGCCAGAGTGCTTCTTAAAGGCAAAGCTGGCAAAGTTAGCAAGACATACATGGGACATCGTAACAGGAAAAGGCCAGTCCCCAAAGAAGGAGATTGTGATTAGAAAATTATAGGGGCAATAAAAGAGAGAAAAGTCTTCAAAAAATAGAGTGACACAATGATGTAACAATAGACTCAAGCCTAGAAACAAGTGTGTTTGTTTTGTTGTGCAGCACGTTGATATGTGTCATAACAAACTGGACAGCACCTAACCACAACACGTATTTCAGTATGGTCATAAGGACAGAAAGAAACTATGCATTTTTTAATTAATGAAGAACAGTTACATATCTTCAAGTAGCCAATGGAATTGTGTGGACCTCGTGTTAATAATTGGGAATGGTATTAAAGGATATTAAGCAAGGGGGGAAACATGCTGCATTTTGTCAGCTGGGATCATTTTGAGCAGCCTCAAGCATGATAGATCAGAAAGAGATCCCTTGTACAATTAGATCTGAGTGAACCATGCCTCCACCAAGAGAAGATGGAAATGTTAACACATGCTAGGAATATTCATTGGTGAGGCCATTGTCTGTTCTTCCCTAATTGTAAAGGCAGTATCAGCATGGGAAATATTTCTCTTTCAGTTAGAATTGTTTGCAATGTGTTTATGATTGAAAAACTGTGATGTATGGTTAATATGCTTGACAATGCTTTTGAATATCATTAGCACGTTTTGATGCTGGTGTTCAAAGTGGGTTAGCTGGTGGACTTTCATCCCATGGGTAATCAACTGAAAGAGAAATACTTAGTTACATTTAGAATATTCCTTATTATGCCCTCATTTTTATTTTGAGCCCCAAAGAACTATATTTGTAATGTTCAGATGCTGCCAAATATCTGCCATTAGTAAAGAATAACTTTCCATTCTTGACAAACCTCTGCCTACACAAGTTAATAATATCTCCCCAACATATTTCCTCAATGAGTAAAATGTAAACTCCAATTCAGATGAGGAAGACAGTATCTGAAGGAATATATTAAGCCACTTGGTTATGCTTATATACATATGTATGAAAGCACTGTGAAGGGATATGGTAATTACTTTACAAGTGTGAATGAGTAAAGACACATGTACTCTGAGGAGCTATTTTGGTTTGAGAAGTCCATGTGTCTGTAAGAAATCTCCAGTGATTTCTAACAATAATTGGAGGATGAAAATGTGGAGAAAGAGCTAGTATGAAGCAAACAGTTTTTAAGTTCTAATTTTCAGAGCTTATATTTGTTACCGTGGAGTCCTAATGGCAATGTGGTTACATGTTGGGCTGTTAACCATAAGATTAGCAGTTCATCCTGTACACTGTACAATGTGTCCCAACGCTCACTTCCCTGTTGTCCATGCCCCAGAGAGGAGGCTACGTGTAGATCCCTGAAGTTGGCTCTCCCTCTC
>PVJH01007425.1:69704-93210 GCA_004026705.1 Nesogale talazaci | reverse complement strand
AAAATGGCAATTTGCTCTTGTTATAAACAGTCTTTTTTACAACACCTCGCCCAGGCATGCATTCACTCAGATACTATCCAGTGATAATCTTAAGTAGCACACATGCCATGGAAGCACTCTGTACGCATTCTGATAACATGTCTCAAGTATGTGTGTTAGTCTGAGTTGACTAGAGAAACAGATCCATAGACGCTCATTTGTGTCTAAGAGAGAACTTTATATCAAAGAGCAATAGTACATTAAGAAAACACCCCAGCCCAGTCCAGGTTAAGTCCATAAACCCAATAAATCCATATGTCCATAGATAGTCTATAAATTCTTCAGACTCATATACCACATGCAGTGAGGCCACATGCAGGAAGAAAGATCTCAGGCCAGTGGGTGGAAAGTCTTGTGGATCCAGTGGCGGTGGAAGCATCTCAGCGCTGGCGTGGTTCTCTGTGTGGCTCCTATAGCCCCAGGGCTGTAGCTCCATCAGAATAGCACATTTGACTTGTCAGCAGAAAGAACAAGCCGAGAGTGTGTCTGTCCTCCGATGAGCAGTTCATCTCCTTTGTGCCACCAAATGAGGTCATCAAGCTGTGACATGATTTGATGGGCTAGACTCCACCCCATTTGCAAGTTAACAGCAGGTTATTTAACTGCCACACTGTCATTACGTCTGAGGAACATTCTGGTTGTACTTTTTCCAAGACAAATTTGTTAGTACTTCTGACAACCCATGGTACTTTAAATATTCGTCACCCACTCTATAATTCTAGCACATCGATTCCTCTTTGATCTTCCTTATTCTTTGTCCAGCTGGTTATTAGGCAACTGGAAGTGCCAAGGATCGGTCAGACACACCTTAGTCCACAGAATTACATCCTTGTTCTTCATGGCATGGGTAGTTTACACGTGGGCTGCCAGTCACAAAATCGGCAGTTCAAACCCGCATGTGTTCCACAGGAGCAAGATGAGGTGTTCTAGTCCTGTAATCAACCATCTCGGAAACCCCACGGGGCAGTTCTCCCTTGTCCTGTAGGGTAGCTAAGAGTGAGAATTGACTGAATAGCAGTAGGTTGGTTGGGTCTGTGTGTATCCGTTGCAGTATGTCATTGGAGTTCTTGATCACTGCTTCCACGAACAATGATTGTGGATCTCAGCAAGATGAAATGCACGATAGCTTCAATCTTTCTCACTTTTCCATGATGTTATCTCTCGGTCCAATTATAAGGATTTTGAATTTCTTTACAATGAGTTGCAATCTATAATAAAGGCTGTAGTCATTGATCTCTATCAGCAAGTGCTTAAAACAAGCAAGCAAGGTTTGTCTGCATATTAAAGATCGTTAATTAGCTTTCTTCCATTCCTGATGTCTCCTTCATATAGTCCAGCTCAGGGATAATCTTCTCAGCATACAGATTGAATAAATATGATTAAAGGATCCAACCCACCAATGCACCTTTCCTGGTTTTAGAATTTGCAATATTCCCTGTTCTGTTTACACAACTGCCTCTTGATCGAGATACAGGTTCTCCATGAGCACTATGAAGTGCTCTAGAATTGCCATTTATCTCAACACTATCTAGAGTTTGTTGTGATACACATAGTTGAATGCCTTTGCATAGTCAATAAAACACAAGTAAACATCTTCCTCGTATTCTCTGCAGAGATCTATTTGATGTCAGCAATGATGTCCTTTGTTCCATATCCTCTTTTGAAGCTGACGTGAATATCTGGCAGCTCCCTGTAAATGTACTACAGCAGCTGTTGTATTATCTTCAGCAAAACTTTACTTGCATGTGATGTCAATGCTAGTCTATAATTTGAGCATTCTACTAGATCACCTTTCTTTGAAATAAGTACCAATACGAATCTCTTCCTGTCATTTGGCAAAGTAGTTGTCTTCTGGATTTCTTAGCATGACGAGTGAGTATTTCCAGTGATCTATCAGATTGTTGAAACCTTTCATTTGATATTCCATCAATTCCTGGAGCTTTGTTTTTGGCCGATGCCTTCAGTGCAGCTTGTGCTTATTCCATTAGTACCAGTGTTTCTTGACCCTATGCTGCCTTTTGAAGTGATTAAATTTCATATCGATTCTTTTGGTCGAGGGACTCTGTATCATTTTTCCATCATCTTTTGTTGCTTCCTACATTATTTAATATTTTACTCATCGAATCTTTTAATAATACAAAGCAAGGCTTGAGTTTTTATCTTCAGTTCTTTCATTTTGGTATAAGCTGAGCTTGTTCTTCCTTTCATGGTTTTCTAACTCTGTGTCTTTGTGTATTTCATTACAATATTTTCCTTTGTCTTCTCCGGCTGCCTTTGAAATTTTCTTTGTTCAGCTCTTTGACTTCATTATTTGGCCCATTTGATTTACTGTATGTGCTCGTGTACAAGCCGGTTTTTTCAGCACATTTTTTAATGCAGTTTTGGTGATAAAATTAGGTGCCTCAATTGATATTCAAGTCAGCTTGTACTCAGGATATACAGTAGTTACTTTGTGATTAAGAGCATGTTTTAGAGTCTTCTGACATCTACTTTGATCTTTTCTTTCTTGCCTGTTTTCGTAATGACCTTTTGCTTTCTTCATGTATTATCTTCTTGATGTCAACCCACAGTTCATCAGGAGACTCAAGGCTGTATTTTGGCTCTCATAGACTTCTTTGAAGTTTCATTAGCTTCAACCTGAGCTTATATTTGAGAATGGGTAGTCTGACTTTGTTTTGCCTGAAGATACTGACCTTCTCCATCATCTCATGCCACAGATGTAGTGAATTTGATTCCATTAGTCCATTTAACAAAATCCACTTATATAGTCACCATTTATGTTATTGAAAAAGCTATTCATAATGAAGTGGTTGACCTTACAAAATTCAGCGTATTTCTATCACTGAGGTCAATTTTTTTATTATTATTCCCTCCTTCATTTCTTTCACAAGGCAGTTGCTAATAATTATCCTTGCATTGTGATCATGTGTGATACATTTCAGACCAGGAATTTGTAGAATTCTTCAATTTCTTCTCTAGTTTTAGTACTTGGTGTGTGTGTCAATTAGGTTTATTGCACCAACCTAGCTAAGAGAAACGTGGGAGTTTGATTGGAGGGCAAAGAAACCCCTGTTTCGCGTCCTCTCTGGTGATCAAACACTGCTGCGTTAGTTAGTTCTCTGCCTCAACCTGTGAGCTAACCCATGGATCATCCTGGAGTTTGAGATTCCTTGGAGAACTGCTTTGCCACATTGCTGGTGTGTACATGGTTTGAACTTGAGTCTGGTGGACCCAGTCGCCTTGCTTTACTTGAGGTCTCATTTGGACCTGCTTTGCTAAGCTCCCAACCTACTGACTGTTGCTGACCCACCCTGCTGTTTGTTACTACTGGCAGACTCTGCCTACCCTGCCCAAGGGAGGACTCCACTGTCTTTCTTCTTGATCTTGGACCCAGAAACCCACCTGAGTTGAAGGACTTCCTGTATATTTACAGGTCCCCGAAAGTGAGTTGAACTGCGCTCTTTGTACTGCTGTATGGACCTAATAGCTGTTATTATTCCTTCTTGCTGTATAAACCTACCCTATATTATATATAATCATAAGTGCACTGATTGTTTATGTAGAGAACCCTGCCTAACACAGTGTGTAAATTTGAATAGCAGATGTGTTAGTTGAACTTCTTGTGGGCATGTAGGGTATTAGTCTATCACATACTACATTGTACCTTAAGACAGATCTTGAAATGGTCTTTTTAACAATAAAAACAATGTCATTCCTTTTGAATTTTCCATTGCTGGCAGAGTAAACCTGATGACTGTTTCAAAATGACCAATGCCAGGCTACTTCAGCTCACTAATACTTTTAGATATTGATCTTCATGGGTTTCATGTCATTTTTTATGACTTCCAATTTTCATTTTTCATACACTCCACATTTTGATTAATAATATATCTTTGTGATTATTTTTTTCTCCATTTGGATCATACTCCATCAGAAAATGAAGGTCCTAATGGCTTTACTTTGAGAATTGGAGCCCTGATGACATAGTGGTTACCAGTTGGGCTATGACCTTTCAGGTGAGCCATTCCACCCCACCAGGTGCTCATGTACTCCTGTAAAGAGTTACAGTCGCTGAGACTCACAGGGACACTTCTACCCGAAAATACAGAGTTGCTTCTAGTTGGGATTGACTCGATGGCAGTGAATCTCTTTGTTGACGTGTTTTGGTTTTATTTTGAGTTGGCAGCTCTTCTTTGGTCGTATTTTGGGTGCCTTCAACTAAAGGTTCTCATCTTCCATCATTGTATCTGAAAGTGTTACGATGCTGAGATTCATAAGGTTCTCAGCGGATACTGCCTCCAAGGTGGTTGACCTGCCCCTCTTTGTAGTTTGGTCTATCTCTGGAAGCTGCACCCAAACCGGTTCACTTTGGGTGACCATGCTGGTATGTGAAATACTGATGACATGCCTTCCGGCACCGCAGCACCATGTATTGTCACGCAGTATGAGAAAGTGACAGTCAACTGGTGGTTGTTATTCCACAGTAATTCAGACTGCTCCCTTTCTTCCCAGAAATGTCCTGAGTTGGGCGATAAATTATAGGGACAAATTGCTTGCTGTGCATTGTCCTAAACAAAAGGAGTAAGAGAGTCTTTTGCCACAGATTTGTGGACCAGATGCACAAATAAACAGCTGCAGCCTGATGAAAAAAAAACACAAACAAACACACGGGATCACAAAGACAGGCATCTCCTCCACCTGGCTGGCTGCTTACAGAGAGCTTGCCTTCAAAAAGCTCATGTTGGAGGAACGAGTGCTCATTTTCAATCAGTCCGTCCCAAATAGAGGAACAGTGTGTTCAGCAGCGTGAACCCCGGGGGCCAGTCCTGGAGACTGCGTGCCTGGAGGGCTAGATTGCGTGTGGTCCTGGAAGAAAGGAGAAACCAAATCCGAACCTCGAATGACTGGCAGTATGAGTGATCAGAGCTGGGCTGTATAGAATAACCGGGAAGGAACTTGTTGGATAGGTGAGAATTTTATCTATAGAGAATAATGGGCCTGAACGAGGACAGTGGCTGAGGGAAGAAATATAAAGATAGAGGTATTATGTAAGGAAGTAGAATTACCCATTATACTGCCGGAAGGAGAAATTATGTGTAATGAAATGGGAAAGAATGGCTGCTGATGCTTTTAGAAGGTAGGTCAACTCAATGCCATCAGGTTATATCTGACTCACAGCCACCCTATCGGAGAATAGGAATTTGGAGGCTATACATATCTTTCTGCAATGGAGTGACTGGTGGATTAAAACTGCCAACTGTGTGATTAGCAGTCCAATGCTTAAACCACTTCACCACCAGGGCTCATATTTCTGAGAACACTTAAAAAAAAACCCAAACCCAAACTCCCTGCCATTAAGTTGATTCTGAATCACAGTGATCCTGTAGGGCAGAATAGAACTACCCCTGTGGGTCTTTCAGGGCATAAATCTTTCTGGAAGCAGAGAGCTTCATCTTTCTCCTCAGAGCCAACACTGACTTTGTGGTTAGCAGGTAGACTCATAAACTAATATGCCACGAGGACTCTTTTCAGGAGGATTCGACCTTCAGGAGGCATCAAAATCATCCTGAAGATGACTTAACACATCATCTGCTGGGCTTCCCTCCTAGGCCTGAGATAAATCTATTGTTTGGGTTTAGACGCTTTGATTTTATAGACCCTAGGCTGGTCAGCTGAAGCTATCCAACAGGTGGAAGAAGCTTAGGGGAGCAGAGTGGTATATTAAAGGAGTGTGTGAATGGATGGGGCGGGCCCACAAAGAGTGCTTTCTTTTAGGTTTTAGGAGTGAGGGAAATGAAAGAAGGCACATGCAGAGGTCACTTGATTTGAAGAATGTGGCCTTATAGAAATCAGGAGGGGGAAATCATTTCTTTAAGGACAGAGAGAGAGTCATCAATTTCACATACTACAGTAGTTGAGAAAGGACCGGTTAGAATGAAGGATACAGGAAGTCGCTGTTGGAGCATCATCTGCCTGTTCAGCTAACAGATACTGAGTCCTTGATCTACATAGAGAGGGACTGTGCTGGCATCTTTATCGGCATCTTGGTCAGTAAGACCAGGGACCACTGGTTCAGATGCTAAGGGTATCGGGTGCTGGGCAATCATCTTCAATAAAGGGAAAGATGAAAAGAGATGAGGACGGACTTTGTCAGAGAATCACAATGGTCAACGGTGAACTTAATGTCTTTTTAAGAACTGCCTTAATTATGTGCCTTTCCACTTCCCCCCATCACTATGTGTGCGTGTGTGTAGAAACACAAAGATATGAGTTGAACTATAATCATATAGGTTTGATGCTATAGATCACAAGATGATTATAATATTAGATATTTTGTGCTCATTAAGTCTGAAATAAGTTATAAAGCTGTATGGATTAAAAAAACAGTGTAGTACTTAAAATTAGCAAAGAAATTTTATCCTGAGAATATTAGGCAGTTTTTAGTAGATTACTTTGGTTTATGTACATTTCACGGGGTTGGTGGCTGGGGGCGGCGCACACACCATAATAGAACTATGTGGTCAGGACTTCAGTCATCTCAGTTTAAAAAATGAAGTGTACCATTGAATTCCTGTCCAACTCTCTAATCCCAAGAGCAATGGAGACAACTTGAGCTGCCATTCTCCAGGGCTTAAGTCTTTTTGGAGAGGGAAGAACTTCGAGTTGCTTCACTTGCTAAGAATCCTGAATATTTCAAAAAGAGAAATATCCTCATTTCAATTCCAGTTATTCATTTCTTTCTGCACCCCCAGCCCTCATAGCATTTTCTAGTGTTACTCCGGAGAAGCATTTAAGGATGCCAGTAGGGAGACCTGATTCAGTTCACTGAGTATAAGAACTGGTACACTGAAACTTGAGGAAAAAAATTAACTTTGCATTATCTAATTAGGTTTATAGAATTGCTGCAAAGCAGTCTGGTTTCCCAAATCTAGAAGGTACAATTAGCTGCAATATTATATCAATACCAACTTGTCTGCTAATAGGCTTCCAAGCAAAGCAATTGGAACTTGTTATTACCAAGGATATTTTAAACTAGATGAATTAAAATTAAATCATATACAACTGGGAACAGTTTCTAGGAGAACAGATGACCTAATCTGTTTTTTCATCTGTAATTTTATTGATTTCCTGAGTTTAGGAATACACTTGGACCTCAGCGATGAGTTTACAGACTTAATAATTATCTGGCGTAAGCCTGATGGTTAGCATTTACATTTCTTTATATTTTATGATGGTTTCATCCTTAAGGGTTGTGGTACTTACTGTAAGAACTCTGTTGTCACTGTAATAGATATACCTTTTAAAAAAGACAGATGGTATTAATTACAGAGTATGTAGGTTTTAAATAAATAGGCATTTAAGGAGAAACTGCCAAAACTTTTTTTGTCACTCTGAAGAGAAATTGAGCGTGTCGACATTTTTACTTACTAAACTGGCTGCAAATGTTCTCTGACTTTGATTTTCCTTTCAATAGAAATGCACACTAAAAAGTACAAATCCAAAAGCACAAAACAAACCTATGATAAAATCTTCTCTTTAAGGTCAGCCAGGTTCACAAGTATCTGTTAAAATTGTGCAAACGCCTAACAGTTTTTCCCCCTGAAATCTGCGTTGGTTTTCACAACTGAAGTGAAGCAGTCATCTCAGAATCTTCATGTGGCACATGTGACACTTTTGAAGAACTTACACACTTTTAACAATGAACACTGGTTAAGAAGGGATAGCATCTCATGCTGTCTGAGAATTTCTTTTTTAATAAGTTCTTTGGGAAACTTAAATAAGAAAGCAAGCCAAAAGGCAATAAAGTAAAATTGTGCATAGCAAAAACCAAAGTTCACAAGTCAAGATTAATATGCATTAAGATAGCCAGGCAAGTGTCATTTTTGCCCCAAAATAGCAAAGTTGTCTGGCTAAGAATGTTCATCTACTAAAAATTGGAAGAGAGGAACACGATATGGAGAATGTATTTAGATTTTTAGTTTCTAGTCAACTGTAAATTTTTCACTGAATTAATTACTCAGGAATATTGTAGTGAGCCTAAGTCCATGTAGATAATTTTGTGTGATTGGATAGGGCCACGAGGCAGAATACATAAGGAGGTCTCTCAAAGTTTGTGGGAAAATAAAATTCAAGATGATAAGATACAGAGCTTTTGAAGCCCCTCCCATTTGCAATGGGGATTTTATCATCCAACCGTGTTCAATTGTACTGGAGATCTGTGTTAGTAGCAGTTTGTGGACCGGTGAAGTCCAAAGTCCACATTGTAACTTTGGATAGCCAGTTTGAAATATATCTTAGATGTTTTCTAAAATACTTGCTGTAGTGTATGTAGAGGTTTTAACTATAGATATTTGGGGAAACCTTAACTCCTTTATCCCTGCTTTTTTTTTCTTCTGGCAGTTTGATCTTTTACCATGCAATTCATATTGGACACCTTGTTAATTAAGCTTCTTAAAAAAATTATCTAATCTTACAAAATTAGTCTCTTAGTCTCTAATAATGCAGATTATGCTGTGCACTTCTTGATATGCATTACCTTTACAATCTGTTTACAGGTTTTCATGTCTTTTCTTTCGAAAGTGTTTAAAATGCCCTTGTTCAAAACTCTGTGAATTCTTGCCAACATAATTTAAAATGAATAAAAAATCCATTAGATTTTTGGCAAATAAGCTTTCAATTATGGTACTGAACAAATGACTTCAAAGTGCTTTTTACTATAATGGAATGGAAATGACTAAAATCTTAATACTTTACACATGCAGGTTTTTCGACTGTGCCAGAATGTTTAGGTTTTGTGTTTTTTTAAACTAAAAGATCTTTGTCAAGATTGGAAAGTGACAATTTTGATCACTAAAAATATATGATTCCATTTTAACATTTAAGCAAAGGATTTGTAGAATGAGGAAATGCAGGCATGCAGTTTCTTTAACTGCTCTTCCCTGACTGATGGTGCTTCGAAGACATTCTTTCTTAGGCCAGAATGTATAAGAATGAGAGGGGAGAATGTTTCCTCTCTCTGGTTCAATTAAAATTGCTTGCTGTCCAGGGAGAGCACACTGGGAAGAAATACGTTCAGCAAGTTATCTTCAAAAGCCCTCTATTCTAAAACTGTGCAGAAGGAAGGTAATTTCCCAGTAGGTAGGTAACTTAAAGAAATAGATATTTTTTCTTTTTTTGATTTGAAATTAAGATCATTCTTATGCCTCTCTTTTTACCGCTGACCATGAGACTGCAGACCAAGGCCCATATAGCGTGTCTTTTGAAATGAAAGTAGGGTACTGGTAGGCATAGTTGCTAACTTGCAAACATTTAAAGAGCAACCTCAGATCCACAAATGTTGAGCAAAGATGTGTTTCCCCAAGTTCTGCTCTTTTTCATAGCTTGAGTAAAGCACTACTAACATTGTCTTAAGTGGGTCAAAATACATAGTATTCACTCTCGGGTTTCTTCCATACTGTACTCCTTGGAAACCTAAGGACGGTTTTAAAGAAGCTGGCCTCATTTCATTTCCCATGAATTGCTACCTCAGGAAGAGTGCCAGCCACTCTTGTTTGAGCGACCAATACTGGACACTAAATTGAAGAAAATCACAGCCGGAGAGTCTAATAAATAGCTTCACAGTGGTACAATCATGTTTCATAAGAGGCAGTTATCATCCTTGACCTCCGCTCAATTAACTAGTAACACTCTGAGAAAAGTAAATGTTAAAATCTTTGTTACACGTTGCCAAAAATCACTTCCTGAAGATAAAGCGAATGGCTTGACACATTTATTCTGATTTGCATCTACCTCTTTAGCTTAAAAACAGGTACTTGTGTTTAAAGGCAAACATGTCTTGTATAATGATTTATGACTGAGGAGGGCTGGGAAACTGCAGAAGAGAATAGCTATCAAGAAGTTGCTCTAAGTGACAATTAGGAAAAGATGTCTTTTTTTTTAATACTACAGAAAATCAGAAACCTAAATAGCATAGAATACATATTATGTAATTCGATACTTTTGTTTTCTAATGAACTCTGAAAGTACCTTTCCTAGTTCTTCAATTTTTCTAAAAATAACTTTGTTATTTTCTCCCTTGGGACAGTGAATATTCTCTTATTATGAATTGTGGCCTTTGTTAGTGTTTGGTGGGTTCTAGTACGTGCTGAATGTACGAGTGGATCTTTCAAGGTTAAAAATGTCACTCCTGTTTTCTTGATGGCAAGGTAGCTAGAAAAACCAGGTCCGCCATTTGGGTCCACAGCATGTTGCCTGTAAATGATGAGGCCAGCAGCTTACTCAGGATTTTCAAACACACACACAGAGGAGTTTCAGTTTCTGAATATTCCCAGTTCTTTTTAATTAAAGATAACTGAGCCTTTACGGTTCTCTGTCATACCCACACTTCTTGTGATGAGTCAGTACTAATGAGAAAATGAATTTCATTTCTAAAAATAGAGATAATGAACCTTTTTTTTTCCCCCTCTGTGCAATCCCTTTGTCCTTTCTTCTCACTGCCCCCAAGTACCTGACTTATGCTTTTAAAAATGGCCTCGAGAGGCCATTCCAGCTTTGGGCACACCACACAGATTTCGAGAGGGATGAAGCCTGAGAGGGGGAGAGCTGGTGACTGACCAGGCCAGAGGGCAAGTTGAGAGGTTTGGTTTTCCTGCATGAGATCTCTTTCTGTCACAGGAGTGTAGATTTTCCTGGATTGACATAGGCTTAATTTTAAATTGCCTTATATATGCAGTGATGAAAATTGAATCTAATTTAAATTACAAAGTGGGATGTCTTCCTGATCATGTTTGTAAAAAAAAAAACAGATTTAAAACAGTGTTGTTGGTACGTTGAAGTTTTAATATTCTGAAAGCTTAGCAGTGAAGTCTCACCACCATCCCTGTCACCCCTCCCGCCGCCACTGCCACTCACCAGTAGACTGTCAACGATGATCTCCCCTCCCACGATAGCCCGGAGTAGAAAACGTACAGGATCAGATTCCCATAATACTTCTAGCACCTTCCACTTAGAGGTATATGCATTTGATTTACTTGTGTTATTATTATTTTTTTGTGTGTGGACATCACTGCCTCTGTGATCATGGCGCTACGCAGTGCTGCTCCTGAGAGCCGCCACTGGACTTGAACCGCAGTCCCGCACTCAACCACTTACACCACCAGGGCTCAGCCCTCACTTGTGTTATTTTTAATCTTTGGGCCAGCGCTGCTATTTCTAAGTGCCATTACTTCAGATGCCACAGATGTGTATTTGAAACCATATTTGTTGTTATGACTGACACCTCCCCCCCAAAAAAATAAAAAAGTAAACAATCATGTTCTAATTTGTTTCTGGCAGGGCAGAAAGTGTGAGAGCTTTGCCATGACTTATTAGTTTGTTATTAGTCAGGAGTCATCTCTATCCATCCCTCTTCCCCCCCCCCACCCCCCGCCAGTTGATTGCATATGAAACTCAGTGCTCTGGGAAAGCCTGTAGAATCGTGCTTGAATCTCAAATCTCAAAAGGTGCCTTCTTTCTGCAAAGAATGAAGAAGATCCCCAGAAAAAGTTGAGATGAAGAATTTTCAAAAAGAAAACTGGAAAGCAGCATTTTAGGGGAGCAAAAGTTAGTATAATTTAAGATCTGGATTACTACAACTACTTCACTGAGACAATGCCCTGACTTCATAAGAATGCAGGTACTTTCTTTGGGTGATTTTTATAATGCTGCTTTAATGCTTCTCAACTGAGGCGCTATGGTGGATTTTAGTGTAGTTGACATTTGGCATAAGCAATGGAGACCTACAGCTCTGAAGCTAACGTCAGAATTTTGTATTGTGTATTAGTTAACCAGGAAGTCGCGGAGGTTAAATATGTCCTGCTGGGAAAGTTTTTATTTCCTTGTGTAAACTTTGGGGCCTACCAGTCTCTTGTGTCTGCTGGTGTTAGGTGAACTGCCACAGTTTCCATTGCAGTAAGAGATATAAATTATGTTTCGTTTGAAGGGAGTCTCCAGGTCAGGGATTCTCAAACTACAGCCCTTGGGCCACATGTGGCCCACCGAAAATGTTTATCCGGCCCGCTGGCTGTTTTTGCCGCTGCTGCTGTCCTGCTTAGCAGTCAACTTATTCCAAACCTGTAGTGAATTTTTTCATAGTTTTTTTGTTTTGTTTTTTTTAAACTATAGTCCGGCCCTCCAACAGTCTGAGGGATAGTGAACTGGCCCCCTGTTTAAAAACTTTGAGGACCCTTGCTCTAGGTGGTACAAACCGTTAAGTGTGTGACATTTAACTGAAGGGTGGATGATTCAAGTCCACCCAGCAATCCTCAGATAAAGTGCCTGCTCATCTATCGCTGAAAACCCTGTGAGCCCAATTGCCATCTAACACACATGTGGTCTCCTCAAGCGAACAAGTTAAACAACTCTAAGCCAACTGGTTGTTTAGTGACTTGCTTGCTTTTCACTTTGAGGAGATTCTGTAATTGCATGCTTTGGGAATAATCGGATAGCCTTGTGGTGAAGTGGGTTACCCTGCACTGCCAGCTACAGGGTCAGCTGCTCTGAGATACTTGGGCTCAGAAACCCCAGTCCTGTGGGTCACTGTGAGTTGGACTTGCCTCTATGGCAGTGGAGTCTGGTTTGAAGTTTTAGATATCCTGGTGATGATGTCTTACTGCTGTCTCACCGGGATTTTCAAAACCCAAACGAGTCCATCATTAGCGCAGAAGATCCGAGCAAAAGCACATTCGACTGTTGCACTTGTTACTAAAATGCTTCTGGAGCCTTCCAGTCAGTTTTCAGTGAATATTGAGCCCATCTGAGAGGTGAGATGCCCTCTAGGGTTGTCAAGACTGCAATCTTCGAAGCAGGTATGGCAGCGCCGTGGTTAAGTGCTTAGTTGCTAACCGACAGGTCGACAGCGTAGACCCACCAACCATGTAACAGGAGCAAAGGCCGTCTTTTTGAATAGGGATGCGTGCAGCGGCACACTCCAACCGCAGTCTTTACGGGAACAGATCTCCAGGAGTCCCAGTGGTCGGGTGATGAGCAGATCAAACCCACCAGCCACTCCAAGAGAGAAACACGAGGCTTCTCTGCTCCCATCAAGATTGTCAGTTTCAGCTACAGAGCCCCGAGGAGCCTGCATAGACCCCACAGCAGTGGGGTTTGGGTTTTCCGTTATTTCCATGGAACCACTTATAGGCTTAAACCACTAAATAGCTGAACTCAGTCATTGTGTCACCAGGCCCTGTTAGCTTTGGGGCGAGACAGATGGTAAAAGTCTTGAGATGTCCTGTCAATGGGGAGGAGGGGTTTCGCTGTGTTTCAGGGTTATGGGTTAGGCTTGTCATTTGTATGGGGATTGAAAGTAGGAAGGATGAGGGCGGTATGAACCGTACTGTTACTGGGCCTCGCATGGATTCTGACCCCAAGTGACCCTTTGGCAAGGGATAGAGCTGCCCCACCGGGGTTCCCAGGCTGTTGTCTGGATGGGAGCAGAATGCCAGGACTTCGCTCCCAGGAAACTCTGACCTCTGAACTCTCGGCCTAGTGTTTAATCATTGTGGCATCATGGCGCTCTGTTTATTTTTCCAAAGAGATTAATAACCATAAAATCTGCATTCATACTACATGTCATAGAGGAATTATATTGATATTTAATTTGTCTTACTGTGTAATATAGCCTCCCTCCCCCAAGGACAAGCTGGCAGATTAAAGATAGAAGAGTAGACATGGATTCTAATGTGCGTTTAAATCCCGGTCTAATCGCTGTTGATTGTTTTAGTAGAGGCTCTGGCTTCACTTCTCTGCCCTCATCAGCAAAGTGCACCTACAATCTCCCCAGCAGCGTGCACATGGTTCCAGGGGGTGCGTGTCTGAGGAACTGGTTCCCAAGTTCCTTGACAGCAGGTCCTGTTTTATCCCACCTCTTGACCCCTTGCTGGCAGCCCTGGCTTTGCTGTCTTATAGCAGCTGTTCCAAGTCGTTCTGGTGGCCTTTGTTCAGTTGATGCTTACTTGTAATCCTGGGTCGTGATAATCTCCCTCTCCCCACACAGTGGATCCTGAACTGAAACCTCAAACTTGAACTCATGGGATCACTTTACCAAGCATGAATGTCAGCCGTTGGGCTCTTATGTTGTTTTGCAGTTGGATACAGCTCACCGAGCTTTATTATTAATAAAAAGGAACTTCAGTCCTGTGGTAAATTCTGATGTTATTGTTGTTAAGAACTACTGGACTTAAAAGGACCCGTTGCAACAGAACGAAATCTCGCCTGGTCCTGCGTCATCCCCACCACTGTTCTGATGTTTCAGTCCATTGCTGCAGCCGCTGGGCCGGTCCAGCTCCTAGACAGCCGTCCTTTCTTTTTCCACTGCCCCTCCATTTTACCATGCACTGTGCCCTTCCCCAGGGCCTGGACTCTCCTGATAACATGTCCAAAGTACATGAGCCGAAGTCTCATCAGCCTGGCCTCCGAGGAACATTCTGGATGTACTGTTCCAAGACAAATTTGTTTATCCTTTTGACAGTCTGTGGGACTTGAATCTTCTTCACCAGCAACACAGATCAAATGCATTGATTTTGCTTCAGTCTACCGTATCCAGTGCCCAATTTTCACATGTATATGAGGCAGTTGAAAATGGAATCGGTTGGGTTAGGTAGACCTTAGTCCTCGAAGTAACATCTTTGTTTTTCAACACTTTAAAGGGGTCTTGTTCAGCAGATTTACCTAGTGCATTGTGTTGCGTGATCTCTTAACTGACTGTTGCTTCTGTGACAATTGACTGTGATTCCAAGCAAGATGAAAGTTTTGACAAATTCAATTCTCTGCACCCCCCCCCCCCAATTTACCATGATATTTATTACCTGTTGGTCCAGTTTGAGGATTCAGTTGTAGTCCGTATTGAAGGCTGTAATCCTGGATCATCATCAGCAAGTGTTTCGAGTCCTCCTCACTTTCAGCAAGCAAGTCGGTGTCATCTGCATATTGTAGTTTGCCAATAAGACTTCATCCAACCCTGATATTCCCTTCTTCTTCATATTACACAGTTTCTTTGCTTACTTGCTTTTCTTGCAGTTAAAATAAGTATGGTCAGAGGATACAACCCTGATACACACCTTGACTAATTTTAAACCCTGCATTCCTTTGTCCTGTTCACACCTGCCTCGTGATCCTTGTGTAGGTGCCATGTGAGCGTAATGAAGTGTTTGGAACTTCATTCTTCCCAAGCCTATCCAGATTTTGTTGTGTTCCACCCAACTGAATGCCTGAAACACAAGAAGAAACATAGTTTCTTCTTTGTTTCGCATTCTCCTGAATTCGGCCTGAACTTCCGGCAGCTCTCTGTCAAGGTAATGCTGCAACTGTTGTTGGGTGATCCTTGGCAGAATTTTACTTCCATGTGCTGTCAGTGTTGTTACTCTATAATTGGTGCATTCTGTTGGGTCACTTCTCTTTGAATGGGTTAGCATATGGATCTGTTCCAGTCCTTTGGCTGAGTAGCTGTCTTCCAAATTTCCTGGCACAGGTGAGTAAAGTAAGTGCTTCACCAGCTTGTTGGAACATCTCAATTGGTCTTTCATCAATTCTTGGAGCCTTGTTTTGGGTCAGCTTGCTCTTCTCTCCTCACTACCACTGGTTCTTGCTCTTTGCTACCTTTTGAAATGATGGGATGTAGACTAATTCTTTTCAGTATAGTGATTTTGTGTATTCTATCCATCTTGTTTTGATGCTTCCTGCATCATTCAGTATTTTCCCCACAGAATCTTCCAATTTTGCAACTGGAAGTCTTGGATTTTTTTCTTGAATTTTTTCCCCTCAGTTTAAGATTTGCTTAGCAAATCCTTCCATTTTGGTTTTCGAAGTTTAGGCCTTCGAATGTTTCATGATGATGTTCGACTCTTCTCGAGCAGACCTTTGCAATTTTCTGTTCAGCTCTTTAACTTCATCTTCTCTTCCATTCGACTTAGCTACACTGTGATGAAGAATAAGGTGTAATCTCTTCTGACATCCACTCTTAATTTTTCTCGTTCCTGTCTTTTTGCTGACCCTTTGCTTTCTTTCATGTATGATGTTCTGCTCCCATCCCTCAGCTCTTCTCTCCCTAGTATCTGCTGAGTTAAATCTGCTTTTGAGGTGTTCTCGAAATCCTGGTGGGATAGACTCAGGATCAATGGACTTGTTTTCATTTTCTTCAGCTTCATCTTGATCTCACTACATAGGAGCAGCTGATGATGGTCAGTTCCGAAGTTGACCCCTGGCCTGGCTTTAGGTGCTGCCATTGAACTTCTCCATGGTCTCTTCCTGGAGATGTAGTTGATTTCATTTCTATGGATTCGATCTGGAGAAGTTCACATGTATAGTTGCCTTGTGTGTTGTTGAAAAGAAATATTTGCTACCAAGAAGTCATTGGTCTTGCAAAATTTTATCTTGTCATCTCCAGCCACATTCCTGTCCTCAACAACTTATTTCCCCAATTACTGTTCCTTCCTTTTCATTTCCAACTTTTGCATTCTAATCACCAATAATTATCAATGCATCTTGACTGCATGTTTTATCAGTTTCTTACTGATGCTATTGGTAGGATTCTTCAATTTCTAGTGGTAGGTACATACATTTTATTAATTGTTGTGTTAATTGGATTTCCTTATATGCAGATAGACATTATCTTATTACAGACAGCATTGAACATCAAGACATCTTGACATGTTCTTTTTTATTATGAATACAACACATTCCTCTTGATTGTTTCATAGATAGCATAATAAACCAGGAAATTTTAATTCTTATACCCAGCAAATAGTTCACAATTACAGAAAAATACCACAGATCAGTTAAATAGAAATCTCTGCACATCTCCTGCTTAGCGATCATCTGCATCTTATGCCATTGCTTCAACAGCCTGATGAATTTGCTAAGGATTTATATTTAGAGATTCCTTTTCTACAAGGAATCTCAACATAATAACTGGTTCTATGACTTTGGTTGTGAGCTAAATGGTTTTAAGTATAAATCAGATTCCTATTCATATAGCAGTAGTCAGAGGTCCAGAGTATAAATTGCATATTGAGTGAAGCTTCCTAAAATATGAATCTAATAAAGTTTGCACTGAAATCACCACCTTTTCTTTTGGGAACACCCTCTAGTAATTATGGATATTCTTCTTTTGTTCCAGAGAAGTTCTATGTACAAAATTAATATCATCTGTCTTAAATGTCTTCACTCCTATTCAGTGTGCATAAACGCATCTGGAAATCCTTAAAGGATATCTGCTGGGAGACAAATGATGACTACCACTACCCCAAACTTCCCTGTGGAAATTAGTGGAAGGCAGACCAACTATTAAGTTAGGTATCAGTTCCTGCCCTGGCTCTGTGGCAACCAGCTCTTGTCTGAGGCCTATATTCAATGGCATGTGTATCCCAGTTAATTGCAAATATTTGATGACCACAACAGAAATACAGGAAGTTAAGACTTCTTCCATCCCTCTCATGGAAGTACCCACAGTTAGATGATAACTCTTCATAATTCTATATGAAGTCATCAGAGGTCCATCTATGTGCTTTCTAGTTTATTAGTTCATCTTTCTAGAAAATTGTCTTCAAGGTCTGGAATTTCACCATCTGGTTCCCATTTGGGCTGTAAGAAGGAAGGAAGCCAAGAGAATAATCCTTCTTCTTTTGTTCCCCACTCTGGGCAAAAAGCTAAAAGTATTATGTACTTTAGCCACAGCTCATTTGCCAAAATGGGATCACTCTAAGGGAGTTTGATAATGTACCTGTATTCTGGGTGGCCACGTTCACAGGTGAACATTGGGGAGGGTGGGCTAACTAATGATGGGATGAAGGGGAAAGGCTCTTGAGAGAAGGAGTCGTATCATCCTTATTTACAACAAAATTGTGAAAACATGGGACAAAAGTCCTTGTAAATTCGATGTTTTTCTACCTCGCTATCCTTTATTAGAAAGCTCAGCATGGTTTTAGTACCTAGTGTACATTCGATCTCCTTAGCCAAACATAAAATCTGTCCAGTTTTTGTGTTCAAGATTGTTGGCTCCAAGTCTCTTGTTACACTTTTCTCCTAGGTGCTCAGACTGTGTGTTTTTCTGATGCCCCCTTTTATGATCATGCAATGTTAGCACTGACACCAACCGACTTCCCTGCCATTGAGTGTCTCTTCTGACTTACAATGACCCTTACAGGACAGGGTAGAACTGCCCTTGTGGGTTTCAGAGGCTTTTCCATCTTTATAAAAGTACAAAGCTTCATCTTTTTCCTGTGGAGTAGCTGAGGGGTTTAAACTGCCGGCCTTTTAATTAGCAGCCATCTTGTTTGTTAGCATAGGTATTCAAAAAGTTAATAAGGGTGGATAGTGATAGTTTATTATAATTCTACTCCATGTCTCTTTATTTGTTAATAGATTAAAGTGATCTCATTCTTTTTTCTGCCCCACCCCTCCAAAAAGAGTAGTAGAAAGATCCCTACTCCCTGTATCAGATGCTAATCGAAAATGTAAAAGCATGAAATTTTGACAGTGGGTAAAAATGTGTAATCCCAGTCACTTAAAGACGCCTTTGGTTTTGGAGTCACGGGACTAAGGAAGGGGTAACAGGACCTTGGAGAAGTTAGCCTGGCAGCATTAAGAGGTAGGTAGGTGCAACTGTAGATGATAATATTAAAGAAGCAAAATAAGAATATTGAGATAGCACAGAGATTGTGACTGCAAGGAAAACTCACATCCCTAGGATGGAGGGGGATAAATGGAAGAAGTGGGGATCATCAGACGTTAGCACCCTACAGGAGGGGCCCGGCAATTCAGGGCTCTGGAGGTGGCCAGCAAGCAGACCAGGAGAGGCATTGGCCACCTGTTTGTTTTATCGAGAACACAATGAGGTTAGTTTAGTGGGTGGGTCCAGAGTTGGATGAATGCTGGAGTTGGGGATCATTCTGTCCAGCAGGGGAAGGGCGTTTATTGAGTGATTTGACAGTAAGCACACAAGAAACAAATTGTTCCTACTTCCCTCTTGCTCCCCTGTTGGTAGGCCTAGCAGGCAGCCAATTGGCAAAGGAGAAGTGTTTGCAGACTTCCAGACCCAGCGTCAAGAAGCAGAATAGAAAAGACTAGGTTTGGAGCAGAGAAATAACAGTTTAATAGCAAGTACAGCACTGGGTATAATACAAGTACAGCACTTTCTCAAGGTCCATGCTGCAAAGTTTGGGGTCATACAGTACTGTGCGAACAAGTAGACAGGTACACGGGTAGATCTGTACTGGACATGATCTGGACAAGATGAATTTCTTTTCACTGGTTCCATTTATTTGTTTCGCGAGTACACCAGAAGTCCTTCTAGTCTTGTGGTCTGTCTAAGATCTGTACCAAAGCCATTGTTAGGAAAGAGCATATACAGCCATATTTTCATTCTTGAAGAGATTAAGGATACAGCGGACAGCCTGGATTTTCCCCTTTTCTATAAACCTGTGGTGAAATTCTGTGTGTAAGTTCCTAACTCAAATTGGTTGGTTTGTGTGTCCATAACGTATTAAAAAATTATGTGGTGTGATGTTTTGGGGTGTCTTTTATTGTGCCTTTGCAATTCAAAGATGGCTAAGATGCAATCTCTGTCGTCAAGGAAGTCACAGCCTACCGGCGGTTTATAACACAAGGGGAGTGTGAAGCAGCTAATATATGTTACACAGTAAATAGAATGAACTGCCCTGGGAAGTGTAATAGGGCGGGCGGGCGGAGGACACTTGTCAGCATTATCTTCAAGTGTAGAACACTGCCAGGCTGAGAGTGAAGTATGTATAGATGTTTTATGGAGGAAAGTAGCAAGCAGGAACTAATTTAAGGGGAAGGGAGGAAGTCATGATTAAGATGATATATACTATATATTATCAGTTTAAAGAACTGATATTCATTTGCTATAAAACCTTGTTTTGCCCCTAAAGGAATCTCCCTGTTTCAGAATATTGTGTTTCATAGATTTCCCAGCACCCTCTCCCCACCCTCGACCCCCGCATTATGCTTTTCTTTACTTCAGCTGTGTCCTTGCAGGTTTCACCTTCATGACCTGGGGGGGGAAAGTCCTGTTTTTACTGTATTTGTAACTGAAGTTGTCTCAGCCCTGTGCCTACAGCAATTGCCCCTCACAGAGCAGTTTCCTTCTCTCCGTAAGTGGGGTCTACCCAGTGATTAAAGTCACCAGAATCACCAAGCGATGAAAGGTGCTGTGGCCGTCACCTCGCCAGCCAGGGGCACAGAATGCCACGTGCAGATGGACCGTTGGGTTTCTGATGGACTGTCACTGCCTTGAAAAGCAACAGAGTTGAGTTGTCCGGAAAGAATCACACTGTGCCTGTCCAAGTCTTCCTCCCTCAGTCTTCTTGTTTGTGTGTCCAGTGGGTTAACGTGTAACGCTTGATCAATAGGACTTTGTAATATCGATGCCTAGTATTTCACGATGGACAGGATTCCCTTTTCATTGAACCGGCCCTTATCCATGGCCTAAAGAACCTCACCCACCAGCCCCTCCGAGGGAGGAAGAGAAGGCAGTCTGCCCCTGTTGAGATTTATGTATAGCTTTCAGCTCCGGATAGAAGGTAGTGAGTGGAACTGACTGAGGCGGGGGGAGGGGGGGGTTGGGGGGGGCAGTGGTTTTCTAGAACCTGGAAACAACAGATTGGAACAGAAGGATCCAAATTAGATCACTTAGATTCTTCATCCTGGGATTTTTGAGTCATATGGCAGGAGAAGATGAAGAGTTAATTGGCCTTTCGATCACTCCGTAAGCCCCAAAGTCACACGCACAGCAAAGTTATGGAGGGAGGAACCTCTAAAAACCTTTCCAGGGGAGTCAGTGTATAGAGACAGGAATGGAGTCCATGTTCTTTCCAGAAGCAAAGATGAAAGGTGATGTGAGGAGAGGCAGAGAGAAAAGCAGGTCCTGAGAACCCTCCTCTCATCCCCAGAAGACCATCCGTGTTTCCTTCAAATTAGGTTCTGTGATAGGTGGTCGCATTTTTACAATAAATGTCATCTTGCCTAACCTGAATAGTTCTCTCTTCACACTGTCCACGGATGGTTGTAGAATACCATATGCATCATAAACTCCACTGCCACCCAGTTGTTAGCTACCTACCCCTTAGGACAAAGCTGAACTGCCCCTTACAGTTTCCAAGAATGTAAATCCGCACAGCCTCTTCTTTCTAGCACGGCCAGTGAGCTTGAACAACGGACCCTGCTCTTTGTGGCCCTACGCCTGACCCCCAGCTCCACCAGGGCTCCATGGAAACACCGAGGGGAAACACAGAATTGCCTGCTGTCGCCAAAAGAAACCACCATTAGAGAAGCCTTACATGTGAGCCAGAGGGACATTGGGGAGCAAGACCTTCGGATCCCACGCAGGAAGTTGCTGTTTTGCCCCTGTGTGCCCCACCCGAGCTCCTTCTCTGTGCTCCTCCACCTCTCCTCATCACCCAAACCTTTCACCCCTTGGAAGTGTGGCAGCCCTAACAGAGAAAACGTGGTTTTTGCCCCAAAGTAGAATTCACTTTTGTATAATTTGTATGATGTCTGATTTTTGTGGTTCTTTTTCGACGATTAAGAATTATTAACTAGGGTTAGGTTTGGGTTAGGATTAGAAAAATAAATAAATAATTGAAAAAAATTAACTGATAATAAGAATTATTAACTACATGATATGTGATATGAAAATTATAGGTAGAAAGTTCCATGTAAGTGGATGGTAAACAGGAAACAGCATAGAAAATGATAGAGAATTACTGACCTCCGAAATTGTTGCCATTTAATAAATTTTAGTGAATTTTGCCACATTAAAATTTTTTTTTCTGGAAATTTAGGAAAAGTCTAATTTTAATTGGTTTTCTAACTGAAATTTTAATACCACATTTTGAATATTACTTTTTGTTTGTTTTTTGTTTTTTTGGGCATCACTGCCCTATGGTGGTGGAAGTAGGAGGCCCAGCCTTTGCATCTGTGGAGCTACTGCTGGAATTGAACCTCCATCCCCAGTGAGTCGCAATCCCGCGCACAACCACTACGCCACCGGGGCTCAGCCGAATAATATTACTTTAATGAGTTTAAAACCTAACATTCCCCAGGGAGCTATCTGAATGGATTATAGAATAGATAATTATAACAAAAAGTACCACCTATTACACAAAAGAAAATAAGGGTAAACATATGTAACATATTAACAAAACTAATAATTTGTTACTGTATTATTTACTCTGTTTTCGGTTAATATAAATTTTGTTCATATGCTGTACAGTTACAGAGTTGCATACTGAAACCAATTAGACTTTCGTTTTCAACTTTCCTAATTGTAAATAGATTTAAGGTCCTTTTGATCACCTAACAACCAATTAAATATTTCTCTAACAACCAATTAAATATTTCTTTAATGGTTCAACTAATTGCTTCATGACTCTATTTATTTTACTGTATTTGGTTTTAGTTTACACAATTAAAAGCACTGTAAGATAATGGAAGGGTTAAGGAGACTAATTAGAATTCTTAGTTGTCAGACTTAGAATAGCATATTAATACACAGCATTTATACTCAGGTGTGTTTCATATATGCTTCGGATTGTTTAGAAGGACTCGAATAGGCAATGTGTTTTTCAACTTGGGAAGCCTGTCTTACTTACTATCCAAGGGTCAGTATACACTGCATTGCAACAACAACAAAAAATGTCTGGAAAGCTCTCAGGAATGTCGAGGAACCCATTGTATTGGGAAACAAAGGAGAGGTGATGCTTCCTGGTACTAAAATGGAACTAATAAATTTTGGATGTTAACATGTGCTTTGGAGATTGTTTTGTAATCTTTTAGTGTATGTGCTGCCGAAGCAAGCACGTGTTTTATAATCTTTTATAGGAGAGAAATTTCGTCTCCTTTTCAGGAGTATTGAAGTTAAACCTACAAGGTGCTCTCTTGCTTTCGGTTGCTATGAAAAGATCAGTTGAAGGGCTTTGTAAATCTGAGAGTTTCTGGCTTACATTTCTTTAGCCAAATTTGTACCTTGAAGCAGTTGATAAGTTGCAGATAAGATATTTGGTGCTGGTTTCATGTGAATAATGGAATAAGGAGTCCTGGTGGCATAGTGGTTTCATGTTGGTCTGCTAATGGCCAGGTCAGTAGTTTGAAACCACCCACTCCCACTTCAGAAGTGGCTTTCTACAGACTCAGCAATGCACCAGACAGATCCACCCTAACCTTGTAGAATCAGTGTGAGTCAGAATGGGCTCGGAATGGGCTCGAAGGCAGTGAGACGTTCTTCAAATTTGGTCAGCTTCTTACTCTCTCTGTTGATCTCATGTCACAATGCCTTCACAAAGCAATGTATTTCCTTAACTTCAAGCCCCAAATACAAAGGCTCTATTTGTAATTTCAAGTTACTAGTGAGTGTTGGGTTTGATATGAAGTACCATGAAGAAGGTCTGTCATACCTCAGGCTTTTTTTTTT